>CM030877.1:728453-863100 GCA_018132145.1 Boehmeria nivea var. tenacissima
GGAGTTTTTAAGTGTTGTTGGAGCTCAAAATGAGTCCCTACGAATTATATTAATGTATTATATGTTCAAATACTGATTTGGGATCACAACAACTTTGCTAGAGTCACTTCGGAGCCAAAATACCCATTTTAGGTCTCGATTTAGGCAAACTAGTTATAAGGACTTAGTTTTTGCGCGAGGTGAGTTTTTAAGTGTTGTTGGAGCTCAAAATGAGTCCCTACGAATTATATTAATGTATTATATGTTCAAATACTGATTTGGGATCACAACAACTTTGCTAGAGTCACTTCGGAGCCAAAATACCCATTTTAGGTCTCGATTTAGGCAAACTAGTTATAAGGACTTAGTTTTTGCGCGAGGTGAGTTTTTAAGTGTTGTTGGAGCTCAAAATGAGTCCCTAAGACTTATTATAATGTATTATATTAAAATAAACATTTATGACCTAAACAACTTTGCTAGATTCACTTCGGAGCCAAAAACCCATCTAAAGGCTCGATTTAGGGAAAACTAGTTACAAAGACTTAGTTTTTGCGCGAAGTGACCTTATAAGGCTTGTTGGAGCACCAAACGAGTCTCTAAGACTTATTATAATATATTATATGTTCAAATACTTATTTCAGATCAAAACAAGTTTGCTAGAGTCACTTCGGAGCCAAAAAAACCCGTTTAAAAGCTCGATTTAGGCAAAACTAGTTATATGTACTTAGTTTTTGCGCGACGTGAGTTTTTAAGTGTTGTTGGAGCTCAAAATGAGTCCCTACGAATTATATTAATGTATTATATGTTCAAATACTGATTTGGGATCACAACAACTTTGCTAGAGTCACTTCGGAGCCAAAATACCCATTTTAGGTCTCGATTTAGGCAAACTAGTTATAAGGACTTAGTTTTTGCGCGAGGTGAGTTTTTAAGTGTTGTTGGAGCTCAAAATGAGTCCCTAAGAATTATATTAATGTATTATATGTTCAAATACTGATTTAGGATCACAACAACTTTGCTAGAGTCACTTCGGAGCCAAAATACCCATCTTAAGGCTCGATTTAGGAAAACTAGTTACAAAGGACTTAGTTTTTGCGCGAGGTGAGCTTTTAAGTGCTTGTTGGAGCTCAAAATGAGTCCTAAGACTTATTATAATATATTATATGTTCAAATACTTATTTCAGATCAAAACAAGTTTGCTAGAGTCACTTCGGAGCCAAAAAACCCGTTTAAAGCTCGATTTAGGCAAAACTAGTTATATGTACTTAGTTTTTGCGCGACGTGAGTTTTTAAGTGTTGTTGGAGCTCAAAATGAGTCCCTACGAATTATATTAATGTATTATATGTTCAAATACTGATTTGGGATCACAACAACTTTGCTAGAGTCACTTCGGAGCCAAAATACCCATTTTAGGTCTCGATTTAGGCAAACTAGTTATAAGGACTTAGTTTTTGCGCGAGGTGAGTTTTTAAGTGTTGTTGGAGCTCAAAATGAGTCCCTACGAATTATATTAATGTATTATATGTTCAAATACTGATTTGGGATCACAACAACTTTGCTAGAGTCACTTCGGAGCCAAAATACCCATTTTAGGTCTCGATTTAGGCAAACTAGTTATAAGGACTTAGTTTTTGCGCGAGGTGAGTTTTTAAGTGTTGTTGGAGCTCAAAATGAGTCCCTACGAATTATATTAATGTATTATATGTTCAAATACTGATTTGGGATCACAACAACTTTGCTAGAGTCACTTCGGAGCCAAAATACCCATTTTAGGTCTCGATTTAGGCAAACTAGTTATAAGGACTTAGTTTTTGCGCGAGGTGAGTTTTTAAGTGTTGTTGGAGCTCAAAATGAGTCCCTAAGACTTATTATAATGTATTATATTAAAATAAACATTTATGACCTAAACAACTTTGCTAGATTCACTTCGGAGCCAAAAACCCATCTAAAGGCTCGATTTAGGGAAAACTAGTTACAAAGACTTAGTTTTTGCGCGAAGTGACCTTATAAGGCTTGTTGGAGCACCAAACGAGTCTCTAAGACTTATTATAATATATTATATGTTCAAATACTTATTTCAGATCAAAACAAGTTTGCTAGAGTCACTTCGGAGCCAAAAAAACCCGTTTAAAAGCTCGATTTAGGCAAAACTAGTTATATGTACTTAGTTTTTGCGCGACGTGAGTTTTTAAGTGTTGTTGGAGCTCAAAATGAGTCCCTACGAATTATATTAATGTATTATATGTTCAAATACTGATTTGGGATCACAACAACTTTGCTAGAGTCACTTCGGAGCCAAAATACCCATTTTAGGTCTCGATTTAGGCAAACTAGTTATAAGGACTTAGTTTTTGCGCGAGGTGAGTTTTTAAGTGTTGTTGGAGCTCAAAATGAGTCCCTACGAATTATATTAATGTATTATATGTTCAAATACTGATTTGGGATCACAACAACTTTGCTAGAGTCACTTCGGAGCCAAAATACCCATTTTAGGTCTCGATTTAGGCAAACTAGTTATAAGGACTTAGTTTTTGCGCGAGGTGAGTTTTTAAGTGTTGTTGGAGCTCAAAATGAGTCCCTAAGACTTATTATAATGTATTATATTAAAATAAACATTTATGACCTAAACAACTTTGCTAGATTCACTTCGGAGCCAAAAACCCATCTAAAGGCTCGATTTAGGGAAAACTAGTTACAAAGACTTAGTTTTTGCGCGAAGTGACCTTATAAGGCTTGTTGGAGCACCAAACGAGTCTCTAAGACTTATTATAATATATTATATGTTCAAATACTTATTTCAGATCAAAACAAGTTTGCTAGAGTCACTTCGGAGCCAAAAAAACCCGTTTAAAAGCTCGATTTAGGCAAAACTAGTTATATGTACTTAGTTTTTGCGCGAGGTGAGTTTTTAAGTGTTGTTGGAGCTCAAAATGAGTCCCTACGAATTATATTAATGTATTATATGTTCAAATACTGATTTGGGATCACAACAACTTTGCTAGAGTCACTTCGGAGCCAAAATACCCATTTTAGGTCTCGATTTAGGCAAACTAGTTATAAGGACTTAGTTTTTGCGCGAGGTGAGTTTTTAAGTGTTGTTGGAGCTCAAAATGAGTCCCTAAGACTTATTATAATGTATTATATTAAAATAAACATTTATGACCTAAACAACTTTGCTAGATTCACTTCGGAGCCAAAAACCCATCTAAAGGCTCGATTTAGGGAAAACTAGTTACAAAGACTTAGTTTTTGCGCGAAGTGACCTTATAAGGCTTGTTGGAGCACCAAACGAGTCTCTAAGACTTATTATAATATATTATATGTTCAAATACTTATTTCAGATCAAAACAAGTTTGCTAGAGTCACTTCGGAGCCAAAAAAACCCGTTTAAAAGCTCGATTTAGGCAAAACTAGTTATATGTACTTAGTTTTTGCGCGACGTGAGTTTTTAAGTGTTGTTGGAGCTCAAAATGAGTCCCTACGAATTATATTAATGTATTATATGTTCAAATACTGATTTGGGATCACAACAACTTTGCTAGAGTCACTTCGGAGCCAAAATACCCATTTTAGGTCTCGATTTAGGCAAACTAGTTATAAGGACTTAGTTTTTGCGCGAGGTGAGTTTTTAAGTGTTGTTGGAGCTCAAAATGAGTCCCTACGAATTATATTAATGTATTATATGTTCAAATACTGATTTGGGATCACAACAACTTTGCTAGAGTCACTTCGGAGCCAAAATACCCATTTTAGGTCTCGATTTAGGCAAACTAGTTATAAGGACTTAGTTTTTGCGCGAGGTGAGTTTTTAAGTGTTGTTGGAGCTCAAAATGAGTCCCTAAGACTTATTATAATGTATTATATTAAAATAAACATTTATGACCTAAACAACTTTGCTAGATTCACTTCGGAGCCAAAAACCCATCTAAAGGCTCGATTTAGGGAAAACTAGTTACAAAGACTTAGTTTTTGCGCGAAGTGACCTTATAAGGCTTGTTGGAGCACCAAACGAGTCTCTAAGACTTATTATAATATATTATATGTTCAAATACTTATTTCAGATCAAAACAAGTTTGCTAGAGTCACTTCGGAGCCAAAAAAACCCGTTTAAAAGCTCGATTTAGGCAAAACTAGTTATATGTACTTAGTTTTTGCGCGACGTGAGTTTTTAAGTGTTGTTGGAGCTCAAAATGAGTCCCTACGAATTATATTAATGTATTATATGTTCAAATACTGATTTGGGATCACAACAACTTTGCTAGAGTCACTTCGGAGCCAAAATACCCATTTTAGGTCTCGATTTAGGCAAACTAGTTATAAGGACTTAGTTTTTGCGCGAGGTGAGTTTTTAAGTGTTGTTGAGCTCAAAATGAGTCCCTAAGAATTATATTAATGTATTATATGTTCAAATACTGATTTGGGATCACAACAACTTTGCTAGAGTCACTTCGGAGCCAAAATACCCATTTTAGGTCTCGATTTAGGCAAACTAGTTATAAGGACTTAGTTTTTGCGCGAGGTGAGTTTTTAAGTGTTGTTGGAGCTCAAAATGAGTCCTACGAATTATATTAATGTATTATATGTTCAAATACTGATTTGGGATCACAACAACTTTGCTAGAGTCACTTCGGAGCCAAAATACCCATTTTAGGTCTCGATTTAGGCAAACTAGTTATAAGGACTTAGTTTTTGCGCGAGGTGAGTTTTTAAGTGTTGTTGGAGCTCAAAATGAGTCCCTAAGACTTATTATAATGTATTATATTAAAATAAACATTTATGACCTAAACAACTTTGCTAGATTCACTTCGGAGCCAAAAACCCATCTAAAGGCTCGATTTAGGGAAAACTAGTTACAAAGACTTAGTTTTTGCGCGAAGTGACCTTATAAGGCTTGTTGGAGCACCAAACGAGTCTCTAAGACTTATTATAATATATTATATGTTCAAATACTTATTTCAGATCAAAACAAGTTTGCTAGAGTCACTTCGGAGCCAAAAAAACCCGTTTAAAAGCTCGATTTAGGCAAAACTAGTTATATGTACTTAGTTTTTGCGCGACGTGAGTTTTTAAGTGTTGTTGGAGCTCAAAATGAGTCCCTACGAATTATATTAATGTATTATATGTTCAAATACTGATTTGGGATCACAACAACTTTGCTAGAGTCACTTCGGAGCCAAAATACCCATTTTAGGTCTCGATTTAGGCAAACTAGTTATAAGACTTAGTTTTTGCGCGAGGTGAGTTTTTAAGTGTTGTTGGAGCTCAAAATGAGTCCCTACGAATTATATTAATGTATTATATGTTCAAATACTGATTTGGGATCACAACAACTTTGCTAGAGTCACTTCGGAGCCAAAATACCCATTTTAGGTCTCGATTTAGGCAAACTAGTTATAAGGACTTAGTTTTTGCGCGAGGTGAGTTTTTAAGTGTTGTTGAGCTCAAAATGAGTCCCTACGAATTATATTAATGTATTATATGTTCAAATACTGATTTGGGATCACAACAACTTTGCTAGAGTCACTTCGGAGCCAAAATACCCATTTTAGGTCTCGATTTAGGCAAACTAGTTATAAGGACTTAGTTTTTGCGCGAGGTGAGTTTTTAAGTGTTGTTGGAGCTCAAAATGAGTCCCTAAGACTTATTATAATGTATTATATTAAAATAAACATTTATGACCTAAACAACTTTGCTAGATTCACTTCGGAGCCAAAAACCCATCTAAAGGCTCGATTTAGGGAAAACTAGTTACAAAGACTTAGTTTTTGCGCGAAGTGACCTTATAAGGCTTGTTGGAGCACCAAACGAGTCTCTAAGACTTATTATAATATATTATATGTTCAAATACTTATTTCAGATCAAAACAAGTTTGCTAGAGTCACTTCGGAGCCAAAAAAACCCGTTTAAAAGCTCGATTTAGGCAAAACTAGTTATATGTACTTAGTTTTTGCGCGAGGTGAGTTTTTAAGTGTTGTTGGAGCTCAAAATGAGTCCCTACGAATTATATTAATGTATTATATGTTCAAATACTGATTTGGGATCACAACAACTTTGCTAGAGTCACTTCGGAGCCAAAATACCCATTTTAGGTCTCGATTTAGGCAAACTAGTTATAAGGACTTAGTTTTTGCGCGAGGTGAGTTTTTAAGTGTTGTTGGAGCTCAAAATGAGTCCCTACGAATTATATTAATGTATTATATGTTCAAATACTGATTTGGGATCACAACAACTTTGCTAGAGTCACTTCGGAGCCAAAATACCCATTTTAGGTCTCGATTTAGGCAAACTAGTTATAAGGACTTAGTTTTTGCGCGAGGTGAGTTTTTAAGTGTTGTTGGAGCTCAAAATGAGTCCCTAAGACTTATTATAATGTATTATATTAAAATAAACATTTATGACCTAAACAACTTTGCTAGATTCACTTCGGAGCCAAAAACCCATCTAAAGGCTCGATTTAGGGAAAACTAGTTACAAAGACTTAGTTTTTGCGCGAAGTGACCTTATAAGGCTTGTTGGAGCACCAAACGAGTCTCTAAGACTTATTATAATATATTATATGTTCAAATACTTATTTCAGATCAAAACAAGTTTGCTAGAGTCACTTCGGAGCCAAAAAAACCCGTTTAAAAGCTCGATTTAGGCAAAACTAGTTATATGTACTTAGTTTTTGCGCGAGGTGAGTTTTTAAGTGTTGTTGGAGCTCAAAATGAGTCCCTACGAATTATATTAATGTATTATATGTTCAAATACTGATTTGGGATCACAACAACTTTGCTAGAGTCACTTCGGAGCCAAAATACCCATTTTAGGTCTCGATTTAGGCAAACTAGTTATAAGGACTTAGTTTTTGCGCGAGGTGAGTTTTTAAGTGTTGTTGGAGCTCAAAATGAGTCCCTACGAATTATATTAATGTATTATATGTTCAAATACTGATTTGGGATCACAACAACTTTGCTAGAGTCACTTCGGAGCCAAAATACCCATTTTAGGTCTCGATTTAGGCAAACTAGTTATAAGGACTTAGTTTTTGCGCGAGGTGAGTTTTTAAGTGTTGTTGGAGCTCAAAATGAGTCCCTAAGACTTATTATAATGTATTATATTAAAATAAACATTTATGACCTAAACAACTTTGCTAGATTCACTTCGGAGCCAAAAACCCATCTAAAGGCTCGATTTAGGGAAAACTAGTTACAAAGACTTAGTTTTTGCGCGAAGTGACCTTATAAGGCTTGTTGGAGCACCAAACGAGTCTCTAAGACTTATTATAATATATTATATGTTCAAATACTTATTTCAGATCAAAACAAGTTTGCTAGAGTCACTTCGGAGCCAAAAAAACCCGTTTAAAAGCTCGATTTAGGCAAAACTAGTTATATGTACTTAGTTTTTGCGCGAGGTGAGTTTTTAAGTGTTGTTGGAGCTCAAAATGAGTCCCTACGAATTATATTAATGTATTATATGTTCAAATACTGATTTGGGATCACAACAACTTTGCTAGAGTCACTTCGGAGCCAAAATACCCATTTTAGGTCTCGATTTAGGCAAACTAGTTATAAGGACTTAGTTTTTGCGCGAGGTGAGTTTTTAAGTGTTGTTGGAGCTCAAAATGAGTCCCTAAGACTTATTATAATGTATTATATTAAAATAAACATTTATGACCTAAACAACTTTGCTAGATTCACTTCGGAGCCAAAAACCCATCTAAAGGCTCGATTTAGGGAAAACTAGTTACAAAGACTTAGTTTTTGCGCGAAGTGACCTTATAAGGCTTGTTGGAGCACCAAACGAGTCTCTAAGACTTATTATAATATATTATATGTTCAAATACTTATTTCAGATCAAAACAAGTTTGCTAGAGTCACTTCGGAGCCAAAAAAACCCGTTTAAAAGCTCGATTTAGGCAAAACTAGTTATATGTACTTAGTTTTTGCGCGAGGTGAGTTTTTAAGTGTTGTTGGAGCTCAAAATGAGTCCCTACGAATTATATTAATGTATTATATGTTCAAATACTGATTTGGGATCACAACAACTTTGCTAGAGTCACTTCGGAGCCAAAATACCCATTTTAGGTCTCGATTTAGGCAAACTAGTTATAAGGACTTAGTTTTTGCGCGAGGTGAGTTTTTAAGTGTTGTTGGAGCTCAAAATGAGTCCCTAAGACTTATTATAATGTATTATATTAAAATAAACATTTATGACCTAAACAACTTTGCTAGATTCACTTCGGAGCCAAAAACCCATCTAAAGGCTCGATTTAGGGAAAACTAGTTACAAAGACTTAGTTTTTGCGCGAAGTGACCTTATAAGGCTTGTTGGAGCACCAAACGAGTCTCTAAGACTTATTATAATATATTATAGCTTCAAATACTTATTTCAGATCAAAACAAGTTTGCTAGAGTCACTTCGGAGCCAAAAAAAACCCGTTTAAAAGCTCGATTTAGGCAAAACTAGTTATATGTACTTAGTTTTTGCGCGAGGTGAGTTTTTAAGTGTTGTTGGAGCTCAAAATGAGTCCCTACGAATTATATTAATGTATTATATGTTCAAATACTGATTTGGGATCACAACAACTTTGCTAGAGTCACTTCGGAGCCAAAATACCCATTTTAGGTCTCGATTTAGGCAAACTAGTTATAAGGACTTAGTTTTTGCGCGAGGTGAGTTTTTAAGTGTTGTTGGAGCTCAAAATGAGTCCCTACGAATTATATTAATGTATTATATGTTCAAATACTGATTTGGGATCACAACAACTTTGCTAGAGTCACTTCGGAGCCAAAATACCCATTTTAGGTCTCGATTTAGGCAAACTAGTTATAAGGACTTAGTTTTTGCGCGAGGTGAGTTTTTAAGTGTTGTTGGAGCTCAAAATGAGTCCCTACGAATTATATTAATGTATTATATGTTCAAATACTGATTTGGGATCACAACAACTTTGCTAGAGTCACTTCGGAGCCAAAATACCCATTTTAGGTCTCGATTTAGGCAAACTAGTTATAAGGACTTAGTTTTTGCGCGAGGTGAGTTTTTAAGTGTTGTTGGAGCTCAAAATGAGTCCCTAAGACTTATTATAATGTATTATATTAAAATAAACATTTATGACCTAAACAACTTTGCTAGATTCACTTCGGAGCCAAAAACCCATCTAAAGGCTCGATTTAGGGAAAACTAGTTACAAAGACTTAGTTTTTGCGCGAAGTGACCTTATAAGGCTTGTTGGAGCACCAAACGAGTCTCTAAGACTTATTATAATATATTATATCTTCAAATACTTATTTCAGATCAAAACAAGTTTGCTAGAGTCACTTCGGAGCCAAAAAAACCCGTTTAAAAGCTCGATTTAGGCAAAACTAGTTATAAGTCTTAGAGACTCGTTTGGTGGTCCAACAAGCCTTATAAGGTCACTTCAGGCAAAAACTAAGTCTTTGTAACTAGTTTTCCCTAAATCGAGCCTTTAGATGGGTTTTTGGCTCCGAAGTGAATCTAGCGAAGTTTTTTTGGTCCTAAATGTTTATTTTAATATAATATATTATAATAAGTCTTAGGGACTCATTTTGAGCTCCAACAACACTTAAAAACTCACCTCGCGCAAAAACTAAGTCCTTATAACTAGTTTGCCTAAATCGAGCCCTAAAATGGGTATTTTGGCTCCGAAGTAACTCTAGCAAAGTTGTTGTGATCCCAAATCAGTATTTGAACATATAATACATTAATATAATTCGTAAGGACTCATTTTGAGCTCCAACAACACTTAAAAACTCACCTCGCGCAAAAACTAAATCCTTTTAACTAGTTTGCCTAAATCGAGCCCTAAAATGGGTATTTTGGCTCGAAGTGACTCTAGCAAAGTTGTTGTGATCCCAAATCAGTATTTAAACATATAATACATTAATATAATTCGTAGGGACTCATTTTGAGCTCCAATAACACTTAAAAACTCACCTCGCGCAAAAACTATGTCCTTATAGCTAGTTTGCCTAAATCGAGGCCTAAAATGGGTATTTTAGCTCCGAAGTGACTCTAGCAAAGTTGTTGTGATCCCAAATCAGTATTTGAACATATAATACGTTAATATAATTCGTAGGGACTCATTTTGAGCTCCAACAACACTTAAAAACTCACCTCGCGCAAGAACTAAGTCCTTATAACTAGTTTGCCTAAATCGAGACCTAAAATGGGTATTTTGGCTCCGAAGTGACTCTAGCAAAGTTGTTGTGATTCCAAATCAGTATTTGAACACATAATACATTAATATAATTCGTAGGGTCTCATTTTGAGCTCCAACAACACTTAAAAACTCGCCTCGCGCAAAAACTAAGTACATATAACTAGTTTTGCCTAAATCGAGCTTTTAAACGGGTTTTTTTGGCTCCGAAGTGACTTTAGCAAACTTGTTTTGATCTGAAATAAGTATTTGAACAGATAATTTACATGAAGTGTTACCAAATTGTACAGCACTATAACCAGCAATAACTTCCACTCTTCTCTCCTTCACCAACCTTCTCATATTGGCTGCTTCAACCCATAATCCGCCCGCTGCATATACAGTCGAGGCCATTAAGTAGCCCGTCGAGTTCAAGGGCTCCAGCTCGAGGACACGAGAGGCAGCTTCTGAACTGAGCTTGCTGTTTCCATAGCTTTTACAAGCGCTCAACAGTGAACCCCAGGCTTTTGCACCGGCTTCTAATCCTTTGGGTATTTTCTTTATGTAGTCCATTGCAGAATAAAGCCTCCCCGCTCGACCCAACATGTCTACTACGCAGGAATAATGCTCCAATTCAGGTTCGATACCATGATCTCGAGCCATTGAGTTGAAGAAGGCAAGACCCTCATCAACTAAACCCCCATGACTACAGGCAGATAAGACACAGAGAGTGGTCACTGCGTTTGGCTTCAAACCTTGCAGCTTCATTTCAGCCTGCAAAGCAAAGGCTTTGCGTGCAAGACCATTCATGCCGTACGCAGCTATCATTGCACTCCAGGAGACGATGTTTTTCTCCCGAATTTGGCCAAATACCCTTCTAGAGGCATCTATTGCCACACATTTCGAGTACATGTCAAGAATAGCCGTTGCAACGGCTACTTCTGCAGAAAATCCTCTTCTGATGGCAACTGCATGTGCCCACTTCGACCTCTTCAGTTCAGCCAAAACTGAACATGCCTTGAGAAGATTTATGATAGTTATTGCATTCGGCTTCTCTTTTGCCTGTAACATCTCTAAGAAAACAAAAATTGCTTCCTCGGGCCTGCCACGCTGAGCGAACCCCGCAATCATAGTGCTCCATAAAACTTCATTCCTTCTCTTGATCCTATCAAAAAGATTCCACGCATACTCGATGAGATTGCACTTTGCATAGGCATCAAGCAGCGAGTTTAGCACCATTTCATTCGATTCATATCCTCTCCTAATCATCACACAGTGAACTGATTTGCAGTGCAATCCCTCATCAAAATGCTTACACACCTTAAGAATATTCGCAATCGACACCTCATCGGCTTCAATCCCACGCTTTCCCATAGCACCGAGCAACATCAGAGCTTCCAAGTGCTTCTCATTGATGATGAAGCCAGACACAATGGAATTCCAAGATACATTATTTCTCCTAGGCATATCCTTGAAAACCTCAAAGGTCGAATCAGGCTCTTTACACTTGGAATACACGTCAATCAAAGAGTTCCCGACAAAGAGGTCGCGGTCTAAACCTCTGCGTATTGCAAACCCATGGACCAACTTTCCCATATTCGCATCGCCTAAACTAGCGCACGCTTTTAGAACACTAACCATAGTGACTCCATCGGGTTCAACCCCAACCTCGGACGACATCTCCACAAACATCCTTAAACCAATTTGGGCAACCCCACTATACACATATCCCTTAATCTTCACACTCCAAGCAATGACATCTCTCTCGGACATTTCATCGAACATCTTCCGAGCACAGTCCATTTCAAATTCGGCGTAAAAGCTCATCAAGGAGTTTCGCACCGAACGAATAGCCATAAACCGCCGCGAATCATAAAACCATGTAACTTTTTCCCTTCTCGCTTCGATCCCAGATCTCGACACGCCTTAATAACCATCACCAGTGTAGAATTGTTGGGCTCAAACCCCGCAAGCCTAGCCTCTTCAAAGCACCACAACCCATTTCCCAAATCTCCATGATCAAGGTAACCATAAACCATTACATTCCAAGAGACTGAATCTCTATTGCCCATCAAGTTAAAAACACGCAGTGCATCGTGTAAGTGGCCTGATTTGGTGTAAAAGTCCATGGTTGAATTACCAATAGAAGTGTGTGATTCAAACCCCTTCTTGATCAAAAACCCATGAACAGATTTTCCAGAGCTAAAGGAGACGTTTGAGCATGCTTTTAGAATGAGAGGAAACACAGTCGGATCAGAAACTTGGAGTCCAGATCGTGACATTTCGAGGTAATGGCAGAGAAGTTGTCGCCAATTGGCATTGGTGGATGAGTCTTTGAGCCTCAAAATCCAACCAGAGAGCTTCATGCTCACATGGCTTGGGCTTGGGATCTAGGCAGGCTAATCGCTCAAGGCAGTTAGTTTCGGAGGTTTATTGGGTATAAAAATTTGGCACACACTATGAATCGTAAATTAAAAAAGAAAAAAATAAATAAATAGCATTAATTTGGTGAAATATAACTTCACCAACGCAATTTTTATGTTTTTACACTTCTTATTTTGGATGTGGGCGACTTTTTTTTTTTTGGTCCTTAATGTATGGACTGTTTTTAAAATTTATTACGGTTGGTTAAGATTTTTGAATTGCAATTTGCTGTTTTTTCTAAGTGGTTTTTTAGATTTTTTTTTTTAGCGTTTTGGTAGAAAAAATCTCCTTTTTTAGGGGTTAAAGTGCAAATTTTTTGTAAAAAAATTGGGCCTAAATAATAATAGAATAAAAATAAGGAGTCAAAAAATAAATAAATAAAGTTCTTTAAACAATTTACGGCAGGGACCTAAAAAATTTTCCTACCACATCCACATCCTCTTATTTTGGGGTACTTGTGTGATGAATTTTTTTTGTGATGGAAAATAATTTTGGACTGTTAAATTCATTTTTTCGGTAGATCTCGCATCTTAAAAATATAAATCTGATCATTCAAAATTATTACCCACCACAAAAAAAAAAACCCACTACAGAATTTCTTCTTATTTTGACATACTGCACTCTTTTTCTTTTTGTTTTCAAATAAAGTCGAATCATAAATTGGTGATATACTCAGCATAGAATTAAATTTTAACTCATATGGAGGCTCAACTCAACTCATCTTTATATTAAAACTTGACACGATGCAGCTTCGGAATAATAAGTCTCAATCATTTTTTGCAACTCAATTTAAAGAAAAAGTTCAAATTACTTGTGATGTTTTTTCGTGTGTTTCAAAAAACTATCGGATTTCGAAATTTGGTTTTCTATAACATCCAAAAAATCAATCTGCTTATCAAAATGGATCAATATATTGTTTTTTAAAGAATTCGATCAATTGCTGTGTGCAATGTCCTAAACACTTTGAATTTAAACGCCAATTTTTTTTTACTGCAAGCTTTATTTAGTTGTACTCACTTTAGTCCATGAAAGTTTCACACGAAGCATGTTTATAATCTGTTTAAAAAGTACCGAGGCTTTTCGTTATTGTAAATTAGAGATATATTTTTCACTTCTTAAATAGACATTAAAAAGTGATTAAGAAAGTTAGTCCGTTAAAAGGTGGTCAATAGTTGAATTTAATATAGCAGAAGATAATTGACACTAAGAAAGTTACATAAGCTAGCTACCATTGACAGTAGACGAGAAAAATATTATTAGGGAAGAAGGTGTTACGGTCACAGTCATTGAGTCAATAAAGGCAGGTTGTGTTCATTGGCATCATTTAGCAGTAAGAGTGTCGTTTGTGTCGTTGGTTTAGTTATAAGAATGCAATGTCGTTTTCTATTTTGCCTATGTAAGGAAACAATATAATAAAGTAATAGAGAAGGAGAAAGATATCAGACAGTTTTTTCCAATATTCCTATCAGAGCTTACAAAAAAACAAAAACAAAATATATCAAAAATAGAAAAAGAAAAAGAAACTTTAAAAATATTACAAACATTAAAGAATAATTACAATGTTTGTTGCAACGAAAGAAAACTTAATATTCATTAATTGTTGGCACGACCCAAATTGGAGGGCGGTTCTTCATTCGTACGAGGACATCTGAATCTATACCGTAACAGAAGTTAAACACTCGACTTTTAAGATGGTACACGCCCAAATCACAAATCATAGGATTTGTTCCGAGCAATTGTATGCCATCCAAGTCGTGAGTAATATATATACAATTTGGTTTCCACGGTGCAAACTTAGAAGTCATGATGGACATTGACGCATTTTCACCCAAAAACAATGCAATATCGCCAAGATCTTCCACCTCAATCCATTTTGCCGTCTTAAAATCCAATCTCAAAATTAAGAAGCACACAGTGGTGCGACATTCATCCTCGTCTTGAAAATAAACGTACCTCATAATTTGTAAGAGCTCACCTCTGTCTGATTCCACAATATATCTCAGAACCTCGTCGTACCGTGGAAGCTTTAACGGACGGGGTGTCATCGGCGCAATCAACTTTACCGTTGAATCGCAGGAGTCTGTGACATCAAAGGATATAACTGCACCTTCCTCATTTACTGCGTAAAATCTATCATTAGCGTACAAGACGTCGAGTACCATGATTGGCTGAGCATCATAATAAGCCCTGAGTTTAGTCCATGTTGTATCTTTAGCAAGCCTGAAAAATGCCAATTCAAGACAGTCGCCGTATATAACCACCACAGTGCATTCCTCCTTATTTGTCAGCGGATCAGCTGTCACTACCATTTTCGAAACATGATAAGCATGAACTTCAAAACTTCTTTCGTCCAATTCGGGAGCAAATGATTCATCATGATCATTTGGCTCAGGAGGGAATAGGGCTGGAAGGCAAATACTTATGTTTTCACCACCTTTGACCATGGAACAAGCTTTGTAGAGTGTTACTGTATAATCTTCATTTACAGTTAATAACCATCCGAGTGAAGAGCCACTGAAACGTTTGTTATATGGTATTGAAAATTTTGACTTGGAGAATGTGTTGTGGTTCACATCATATAGACTCCATGTATGTTCGTCTTCGTCGGACGTCAAGAGCATTGGAGCTTGATGATGACGAAACTTGTTCATGTGTTTGATTTGGTTATGCTTAATTACCCAATGCCAAGAAAGACACACACTGCCAAATTGCAAATAATCTGCGAAGGACTCCAATTTCCCCGAGATTGTGTCCAAAAGATGTTTTGGAACTTTTGCCCACTCTGCAACGTGCAAAAGAAAAAATGTAAAATATATGTATTATATATATTAAAAAAAAGTTAAATGACTGTAATTATTATAACACAATTTTAAAACACATAAATAAATTTCTAGATAGTTATGTTTTTCGTGTTGATAAACTATAGTCTTGCATTCTTACATAGTTGATCACGATCACTTTTTTTTTTAGGAAGAAAATAACAATGAGCCAAGGAACTCTTTTGGCCAAAACCTCAAATAAACAACAACTACCGTGATAATACAAGTTAGTAACATCTTTTACTAAAATTGGATTATTTAATGAATGAAATAAAAATTTAATTTTTCAAAACACATAATATGCTGAAACTCATGCGTATTATAAAGTTGAATTAATTCACATATTAATTACGATCTGTTTTATACATATTAATAAACTGGATTCGCATTCTGAATATTCCTAGTCGAAACTTTAATTAACCTTCGAAATCCTTTGCAAAAAAAAAAAAAAAAAAAAAAAAGAAAAAAAAAAACCTTCGAAATCCAAAAACTTGAAACACACCTTTACCCATATCTTCAACGGTTGACAGATAACTGGTTCTCTAATTGCAGCGATACAAAAGTGTTTCTTTTTTTTTTTTTCTTTTTTTCTTTTTGACGAGAAACAGAAGAGAGCAATACGAAAGATTTGATCTCTTTGATGGAAATAAGTGCATTAAACACTATAATAACGCTCTTTATATAGGAAAAACTAGACGGCGGTATTCCTATCCTATTTTGATTAGGACATCAGTTTGAAACCTGTTCTAATTCTACATTCTTTTGCCTTTTTTTTTTTAAGCAAAAAAGAAAATATATATGGTAATTATCGGCTCAGTAAGGGAGTTAATTTCAATTTTTTAATTAAGCAAAAAAAATTAAAAAAGAAAAAAGATAACGAAAATAAAAGTTGCTAAAAGTTTTACTTTTAATTGTCATGAATTGCTCCATTTATTTTTGCACGAATCAAAAACCCATGAAGCCCTCACATAGATTATCGTAAGGTAAAAAACATAGGACAATTAAGCTTTAGCTTCAAATCGCTAAAAGTAGTTCAAAACGAAGATTTGTTTTTTTGGCTGAAATTTAAAAACCAAGTTTAAGTGATCAACAAATAGTCCCTAAACAAGAGCGATAATTTACCAGAATCTTTTCTGTATGCACAATATTTCTATTAGCATTAGAACTCTTAAGTAACAAAGCAACCTACATAAATTTTTTAGTTCAAGAAAAACACAGAACAAAACAAAACAAAACTTGCTACCTTTAATGTCGTGAATTGCACCAATTATTTTTGTAGAAATTAAATATACAAAAAGGAACCTATGAAGCCGATGCATATTATAGCAGAAACAGGAAAAAAAAACATACGAGCAACTAAACTTAGCTCCAAGCCACTCTAAAATTGTTTTTTTGTTTTTTTGTTTTTGTTTTTTGTTTGTTTGTTTGTTTTTTTTTTTTTTCCCCAAAGTTTGAAATTGGAAGTGATTAACAAAGTCCCTAAACAATTTAAAAGTCGAAATGTGTACATAATAGTTCACCATTTTACTCAAGCAGACATGAATTTTACTTAACAATGGTTCACAAAAATAAGATTCAAAACAAAACCCATAATTCATCGATCCAATCACATAACAAGCCAAAGAACTCAACACCTCAATCAAACATTTAATTACATCAAATCCTAAAATGCTCACAGCAGATCACATATTGCGCCAAAGAGAGCATAAACACGTTATGTTGCTATTTAGGAACCATGAAAACAAACAAAGCAATTGAAAACTGCAACAATAGAAAGCCAAGTGACCCATCGCCAACATAGAACAATTTAACCCCTTGTTTGGTTCGCATTCCATTTTTTTATTTTTTTTAACTTTCTTTAATCCTTTAAACTATTCCATTCTATTTTATTTTTTTTTCAATCATTTTTTTCAACTTTCCAAATTCTTATATAATATCTTTAAATTTCAACAATTTATACTATCTCGAAATTTGCAAAGTCAAACCATTCTAATCATTTTCTAAACTATTTTCTAAATTATTTTCCAAACCATCCAAAATAGTAAAAAATGAGCAAAATATGGCCCAAATAAAGAATTAATGAAATATGCAAGCAATTTCAAAAGAACCCCAAACCCAGAGCATTTAATTCTCAGAAAAAAAAAAAACACCGCACCATTTCTCCTACCCAGAGAGCCAAGGCCCTTTCTAAGGCACAAAAGGGCAGGACTGAGAGCGAATAACAATAAAATAAAGAAAAACATCAGACCAAAAGGGAAACGTACAAAAAGAAGGAAATAACAGAGGCCAATGCAATGCAATATTCCAGTCAAAAACTTAGCCCAGAAACAAAGACCGTCAACGGAGCTGCGACGCCAGAATTTGCTCGTGCAACAACAATGAAGAAAACTCGGAGAGAACCCACGCTAGAGCTGAGAGGAGACGATGGTCCAATACAAGCCAAGAGGACAAAAAATTAAAAATAAAGAAATAATAAATTTAATTTCGACCAAAACGCAGTGTACAGGCCAAAAACTCTGACTTATATTTTATACAGTTTTGTGTTCATATAATTCCGATCCGTATGAAAAAAAATTCGACAACAATAACAAATAATAAGATAAAATATTTTTAATAAAGGATGTTTTCGTTAAGATTTTAATAAATACGTGCACTTTTAAAAGTTTAGAAAAATATATGAAGATTTTTATAATTTTGTAAAACACCACAAAATAAAAATAAAAGGGACCAAACAAAAACAAAAATAAAACGTTATTTACACTAAAAAAAAATATACAACAATGAATGTCAAAAAATAAAGAAAAAAATTAAATCTAACTATGTAAAGAAAAATCATTTGGAGATTGCAACAGTAGAAAAATGACAATTTAAACGATAGAAACAAAAAATTTAGAAAAAGAGGGAGAGAGAATAAGATTTTATAAAAAAAGTCCTCGAGAATTTGTTAAAAAAACTCCAAAAAATTTGCTAAAGCCCTTCCCCCAAACAAAGGCCATTTTTTGCAAAAGGGAAAAATTAAGGGAAAAAAAAAAGTTTTCGGGACGCGCATGTGGGGGGCACACGCTCGTCCATTGGGACGCATGTGGGGGACGCGCGCATCCAATACACGTCGTCTGATTTGTGTACAAAAGTGTACTTTTTAAGAGCTTAATTATACACATTCATTAGAATTATTTAAGATATAAATGAATATTTCTATAATTTTTAATGGTTATTATTCTTGTCGGAAAATATTTGTAATAATTTGTTTTAATTCTATAAATAATTAATTTTAGTTTATTTTTATTTGTAGAATTGAAAGTGGAAGAAATTTGGAAAGAAATAGCAACAAGCCCAAAAGCCCAAAGACCTAGCCACTTAGCCGACCGAGTGGGCCCTACACGCCACGTGGCCCAATAAGGTGCTAGATTAGTGCGTCAGCTCGTAGCCACGCAGCCCAAGCCCTTCTCCCTCCCCCCCCCCCCGCACCCATGCGCACAAGGCGCAACGTCGGGCTACAGCATCTCTAGTGTGTGAGTGGCGTGCGCTCCTATCACCCCACCAGCCCAGCCCAACAGGTGAGCCCTGCAATCTTATCTCCTCCAATCAACGCCAATATTCGTGTGCCAGGTGGGCTCGGCTGTCCCCTTTCTAAGTCAACTCCGCAAGTCTTTGCCCAATCTCCGCTCGACACATGTCACCGTCTTACGAAGACGAAAAAAATTAAAAAAATAATAATAATTTTGACCAAAACGTGCGTGTTGATCTAAGAACTCTCGCTTGTATATTATATATAAGGATATATATATATATATAAATATGTTGGTGTGGAATATGAACCAACGCCGTGATCCGTATCTCTAGACTGTGATACGGCAATAAACAGGAAGATACAGTAGTAAATAGTAAAACACCGGCGGACTTTTGGAAGTGGTTCGACCCTCCTACGGAGTAATAGTCTACGTCCACTGTTTATGGAATTTCTTATGAAGTGTGTTACAGAGTGTTTTTTCCGTTTTTTCTTCCAACCCCTTCCCCTTCCTCTTCTTCTTCCTTTTATAGACTTTTTGGAGGAGAGAGAGGATGGTGCATTTATGGTATCTGATAAATTATCCCCTAAATTCCGAGATTAGGTGACCTTAACACAGTCGGCCATACCCTGCCCTGAATTACGGGAGTGGGTTACCAACTAATCTGCTCACGTCCATCTGAAACGGGACGTCTACAGTGCCTGTCAGACAGCCCTAACATCGGGGTTGATCAATCACAACCACGCAGGTTTCAACCGTCCACCGAGGATCCCCAGCTCAACGGTCTTCCTTCGAGGATTCCACTTCAAGCCAGTATCCATCTTCGGCGAGGCCCTCACCACTCTAGCGGATATTCCTTCGGGGGTGATCTTCGACGGCCTTCGCTCTCGACGCCGCTGAAGCTGGCACTCTTGACGACATGGCGATGCCACGCTGTCACTCGGACACTTTATCTTGAGGTCGCACTCGATCGGGGGGGTCGCCCCCGAAGATAGTACCTCGGACGAAAATCAGCTTATAACAATATATATATATATATATATATAAACAAATGAAAATGCAAAAAGACTACTAAGAATATATACTAGTGCATGAAAACATTCCTAAAAACTTTATCGCTCTAGTACTTCCATGGCGTATTATTATTTCGATGGCGATGAACTCTCGTTCTCCGAGCCAGTGATGCCTTTCCTGGTTCTTATGCATCCACTGACCCAACCTGTGGCTGATTTTGTCGTCACACGTTTCGAGTCTCCGACAAAAATGTTCTTTACCAGCTATGAAGAACTCTTCCAACCTGTGGGATTCGAGCCAGCGATATCTTTCATGTTTCTTAAGCATCCGCCAACACAACTTGTCTGTCGCTTCATCGTCGCATGTTTCGAGTCTCCGACAACAACATTCTTTATCGGCTATCAAGAACTCTTCTAACCCATCCCGTTTCTTGCGCATCCGCCAACACAACCCGTGCGTCGCTTCATCGTCGCATGTTTTAAGTCTCCGCTAGCATTCTTTATCGGCTATCAAGAACTCCTCCAACCCGTCTCGTTTCTCGCGCATCCACCAACACAACATGTGCATCGCTTCATGTGCGGCCTGGACGTGGCTGCAGTGGCATGCACGACCCTAGGTGGGGCCGCGACGGCCGCAAGCACTGGCCTTTACGAGGCTGCGGTGGCGTGCACAGCCCTAGGCGGGGTCGGAGTGACATCGATCACTAGTCTAAAAGCTTTTGCCAACGTTGTAGACAAAAATTCAAGAACGATGAGTTATTCAACAGACATCGATGCTGACCAAAAACGCCCTAAGGGTTCGTTTGGAATCCGGATTATAGGAGGGAAAGAAAAAAAATTGACGAATTTTGATTTTCTTCGCATTTGGAACCAAGAAAAGAGAAGGAAATTTAAAACCACAGCATGGCATCACCAGCCGTAGGCATGACGTCAGAAGCTGTGGGTGCAACACTGGCAGTAATTGGCGTAGCGTCGGCAACTATGGACATGACATCCTCTGCAGCAGTAGGTGTAGCATCCAAGGTGGCGGCTTTGATAATGGTCGCTGCTACATGTCTAATGCTGAAGTTGGCGAGGTTTCTCCGTGTCTGTAATGTGTTAGGTGGAGTCTTACCCACTATAGGCAACCGTCGTACGTACGCGAGTCTGGACGAAGCCGTGGTGGCTTACATTGCCTTGGCGGGGCCACCATAGCGGTTTGCGCGATATCTACAGCTGCAGGCGTGGCATTGGCAGTCGTATGGCCTCGGCCGCCATGGGCATGGCGTCAGTAACCGTAGGTGCAACACTTGTAGCAATTGGCGTGGCGTTGGCAGCCATGGGTACGATATCCTCTGCAACTACAGGTGTAACATCTAAGATGGTAGCCTTGATAATGGTTGCTGCTACATGTCCAATGTCGAAGTTGTTGAGGTTTCTCCCGGTGACATCTGTGATGTGTTAGGTGGAGTCTTACCCACCATAGGACGTAGCTAGGATTTCACATTACAGCCGGGGCCGTGGTGATGCATAGCTACGGGTCCTAGCCCTGCCAAAGCTGAATTTTTCACGGCCTAGCTTGCAAGACGTGGCACAGGGCATGACTTTTAAACGAGGCTGTCGTACGTACGGGAGTCTAGACGAGGCCGTTACAGCGTGCATGGCCTTGGCGGGGCCACCGTAGTAGTTTGCGCGGTATCTGCAACTGCAGGTGTGGCAGTTGTAGTCGTAGGCATGGCGTCGGCAGCCATGGGCATGGTGTCAATAGCCGTGGGTGCAGCACTAGCAGTAATTGGCGTGTCGTAGGCAGCCATGGGCACGGCTTCCTCTGCAGCGGTAAGTGCAGCATCCAAGGTGACGTTGAAGGTTCTGTCCCAGCAGACTTTGAGCCAGAGACAGAACAGTTCCAGCATTTTCAACTGCACTTTGAACCCGATGCAGTGTCACCTTGAGGTACTGCAATCACCTGCGCAAGGCCACATACAGGGCGCTCCGTGCCTACTAGCCCCGGCACTGCCATGCTTGGAGACGGGGGAAATTTTTTAGCCACGGCCATAACCCCACCGTGATATTCCTCGCGATGTGGCACGACTATAACCCCACTGCACTTTTTTTCAGGTTGTGCCACTACATATTGTCGTTGAAGTTTCCACCGAAGAGGCGCTTTCAAGTGATGAATCGGAGCATTCAATTGATAATTCTGAGAAAACTTAATATTTATTAATTGTTGGCACGACCCAGATTGGAGGGCGGTTCTTCATTCGTATGAGGACATCTGAATCAATACCGTAACGGAAGTTGAACACTAAACTTTTAAGATCGAACAAGTCGTGATAGACATTGACGCATTCCCACCTAAAAACAATGCAACATCACCAAGATCTTCCACCTCAATCCATTCTGCCGTCTTAAAATCCAATCTCAAAATTATAAAACACGCAGTGGTGCAACATTCGTCCTCGTCTCGAAAATAAACGTACCTCGTAATCTGTAAGAGCTCACCTCTGTCTGATTCCACAATATATCTCAGTACCTCGTCGTACCGTGGAAGCTTTAATGGACGGGGAGTCATCGGCGCAATCAACTTTACCGTTGAATCGCAGGAGTCTATGACATCAAAGGATATAACTGCGTCTTCCTTGTTTACTGCATAAAATCTGTCATTAGCGTACAAGACATCGAGTACCATGATTGGCTGAGCATCATAATAAGCCCTGAGTTTAGTCCATGTTGTATCTTTAGCAAGCCTAAAAAATGCCAATTCAAAACGGTCGCCGTATATTACCACCACAGTGCATTCCTCCTTATTTGTCAGCGGATCAGCTGTCACTATCCTTTTCGAAACATGATAAGCATGTAGTTCAAAACTTCTTTCATCCAATTTGGGAGTAAATGATTCATCATGATCATTTGGTTCAGGAGGGAATAGGGCTGGAAGGCAAATACTTATGTTTTCACCACCTTTGACCATGGAACAAGCTTTGTAGAGTGTTACTGTATAATCTTCATTTACAGTTAATAACCATCCGAGTGAAGAGCCGCTGAAAAGTTTGTTATATGGTATCGAAAATTTTGACTTGGAGAATGTGTTATGGTTCACATCATATAGACTCTATGTATGCTCGTCTTCGTCGGACGTTAAGAGCATTGGAGCTTGATGATGACGAAACTTGTTTATGTGTTTGATTTGGTTATGCTTAATTACCGAATGCCAAGAAAAACACACACTGCCAAATTGCAAATAATCTGCGAAGGACTCCAATTTCCCCGAGATTGTGTCCAAAAGATGTTTTGGAACTTTTGCCTACTATGCAACATGCAAAAAAAAAAGAGTAAAATATATGTATTATATTAAAAAAAACGCAACTTCTGCCCTGGGAAATGGGCTAAAAACAGACTGATAGTGAATAATTGTAGGGTTGAGATTAAAAGATTGACAAAAGGGACCCATATAAGGTGAATTGAACTTGTTCTCAATAACAACAGATTATTTGACATTCTGTTACTCCGTTAACAGCCTCAAAAGGGATTCAAAGTTAATTGCTCCAATCTCCACCCATGTGGTTTCTAGCAAAAAAAAAAAAAAAAAACTCCACCCATGTGGTGTCTCTCTCTCTCTCTCTTATTTGTTCATTCTTCGCCAGACAAACAAAATCCTTCAACTAAAGACGATAAATTTTTCTGAGCAAAAACTTAGAATTGGCTAAAATAGTTTCGAAGACTATTGAGTTGAAGAACGAAGAGCTTCCCGTCAAAGAAGAGCCTTCCCGTGAAAGAAGAGCCTTTCTTTCTCTCCGGCGATGGTACGAACGGTCTCGTGCTCGTCAACATCGTCAATGGCTTTTTTACTGTCGGTGCTAGAAATTTGGTAATTCATACATATATATTTATATGTATTTGTTTTTATTTTTGTTTTTGAGGTTTCAAAGATTGGTTCATGAATTGTTTTTCTTGTGTTTGTGTTTGTTTTTGGATATTATAGGCACCGAGAGTCGAATGAGCAGATCTCGGAGATGGTTGAGGAATCGGCAGGTGGCGAGAGCTTTCGGTGGGCGAAAATGGCCAGTCTTTGCTTTCATAGAGATTCTAGCATTCATGAGCCTCCTTAATCATTTATAGTATCCTTGAAACTGATGAATCTAAGCTTGTTCCAGGTATGTATCTCTATCTATATACACAGATATACATATGTAATTTTTTCTTTTCTTTTTGCCCCTTTTTATTGGTTCTTTTTGTTTTTTATGGAATCCAAAAAAAAAATTGATGGTGGTTGCTTAGATTGCCGGTAAGGGACGAGTACGGGCATAAGCAGCCTGAAAGTTCTCAAGGCCGTGCTCAACAGCCTCGACGTCGTAGTCCTCCTAGGGATTTTACACCAATTGGGTGATCTCGCTGATTAAGTAGTTTATTTTCTTTTTTATTTTTTATTTTTTCAAAAGTTTTGGCTAGTTTGTCGTGGTTGTTTTTCTGTTTCAATTTAAGTTGAGATTAGATTATTGTTTTGTTGTGTGTATATCCCGTTTGATGAAATTCGTAGTTGAATAGTTGATATATGAGTGAGAATTAATGTTCGTCCATGGCTGCCCTGATTATTTATCATTTATGCACATAACTTGTGTGATGAAATTCTTAGCTGAATATTTAGTCTATGAGTTTGAGTTTGGTATTGTTTTATGATTACTTTGATAATTAAGTTTATGCATATTCCTTGTTTGATTAAATTCCTAGTTAGATGTTGGTCTTGTAGTGTGAGTTTAGTTCCATTTCATGATTGTTGGCAATAACAATAGATTCTAATAGTGTGAGTGTGAGTTTAGTTTCATTTATGTAATTTGCGTGAAGTTATTAAAACATTGCGGACTAATATTGTTGTATTATTGTCATAAAATATTCTAAAGTGACAGATTGGAATATTAGCATCTCTCAATTATGGAAAGATGATAAAGTCTGTATTGGTTGTGAATGGTATGTCACTACGTCTGTGTTTGTGTTCGACCATTTGAAGCCCACATTATGAGGAACAGAAACAAGGAGTTAAAAGACCCGGCTGCCCAATTATGGGAGATGTGTAATTCCAACCTAAAAGACCCGGCTGCAGATCAATAGACTCTACAAAATCAGTTATTGCTACTCTCAGAGACCAAGGCTGCAAACACTATGGAAGCGGAACTTTTGGTAGTTTGTGCTAACATTTCTCGTGCTAACAATAAAGGGTGGCATCGAGTCATTGTAGAAGGCGATTGCAAACCGATCATGGGAGTCCTCCAAAAGGGAAATTCATGTTCTGATTTGATGCTTATGCCTGTTTTGGAAGAACTTAGATCGGTGGCTACTAATTTTACTTGTTCTTTTGCTTGGATCAATCAAGAAGGAAATTCGGCAGCCGATGCTTTAGCAAAATGGGCATCCAATTCCAATTTTGTATGTTTTCCATCTTTTGGGAAACTTCCCACCCTTGTTGGGAACACCATTTCTCTGATTTAATCTGAGCTTGATATTTTCTTTGCAAAACTAAAAAAAAACAAGAAAAAAAAAAGAGAAGACTTTGATATATGTTAGTAGATGTAAAAATTAGGGGTGTACATCAACCCGAGCAACCCGAAGACCCAACCCAACCCAACCCAAAAATACGGGTTCAAAAGTAAAAAAATTTCATTGCGGGTTCATTTAGTTTGAACCCATGAATGGCGGGTTGGGTTGAAATTCTAAACTTTCGGACCTGAGCAACCTAACCCAACCAAAACTTTTAAAATATTTATCTAAAATTTATATATGTTAATACAATATGAAATATATAAAGGCATTAATCTTTTCTTAAAAATTTTGCTTAAAAAACATCTTTGTTTCATTGATATAACTACTTGTCTGTCGACTCACTCTTCATTTTTTAAAACATTTTCTTTCATTATTTTTACTAAAATCGCGCATAATCTCATTTTGTATTTCCTATATATGTCAATAGGTTGTCTTTTCATCAATTTTTATATTCTCTATTTGATTATAAAGATGTATATATAATTTTTTGATCAATTATTGTTAGACTATACATTTAATCAATTTATGAGAATTTTTTCGAGAATCTAATATAAGCTAAGCATTGTTCAAATATATGAAATATGAATTAAAATTATTAGTACCAACCCGACAACCCAACCCAATCCAACCCAACCCAACCCATTCTAGTTTTTATTCGGACGGGTTGTCATTAATATTTCTTTACCATGGATCGTAAAATCTTCAACCCGAAGTCTTTGGGTTGGGTTATAATTATCTTAAACCCAGCCCAACCCAACTCACGTACACCCCTAGTAAAAATGCAAATATACATTCCTAAAAAAAATTCAAATATACAAAGTTGTTGTAAGATGGTTGGTTTTTTATGTATGTGATGACAATGATTAATATTTTGGCATCTTGATGATTTGTATTCAGCATTAGATAATCATCAACGAGAGTTTTCTTAGCAGTTTCTTAGCCTTAACATGAGTTTTCTTGCATTAATAAGAAACAACCTTAATCAGTGTATCCGAGCCTAACATGAGTTTTTTTACATTAACAAGAAACAACCTTAATCATCAAAAGCCACATTCAGTAATACATCATTCAAAATATTACTAATAGACCACAACTTACGTTTACTCTACCATGTAATCGGTCGATAAGGACCAGCATATTTTTGTCGTCTCCATACTAAAATGACATAGTACAAAACCATTTGAATAACACAAAACTACTAACGTGTAATAAATCAATCACATAGCCACATGCCATATTATATGCATGCCCTAAAGTGATCCATAAGGCGTTCCAAACCACGATCCGCTGCCAGTTGGATCTTCACTGCCTTTGTTGGTAGGAGAAGTATTAGTACTCTTCAATGGTGTTCGAACTTCACCAGTTTTGCCCAAAAAGTCAACTTCACGAGCACCGCCAAATGTATCCCTGTTGTTATTCATTTTCCTATCACAAGAAATTCTGCCTTTGTTTTCCATCAATTGTTGTTTTGCGTTTGTATTACCCAATATGTATTCCTCTTTTATACATGGTCTTTTGTGCTCATACATTGGCAAAACATCGAACGATGCAGAAGTAGTCGTCCAAGAAGTTTCTCTAGACTTCTTGCAATTGCCAACTGCTGCGACATTTTTCATTTTCCCTTCATGAAGTTGGTTACTAATTTTGGGAGATTTCGGCCATAAGTTCCTTTTAGCATTGTTGCCCATTTTTCTGTCTTGTCCCCGTCTCCCACGTCGAACATGTTGAGGGCTGGAAGCTCCGCAATTCACCCACTGCTCCATCAACTTGGAGAGAAGGTCATCTAATGTTTTTTTCGCCTCGCCGAATAATTCTGAATTACGTGAACCATACCAAGCTATATCCTTGCAACGCAGTTCAAGTGCTCGCTTCCTACTTCTATCATCCCAATCTGATTAAGATATTTCACGCTCCTCCCCTTTCGTACTCTCTGGAAAATCCATTTTCACCCAATCTTCCTCTAGCTCTGCAATATTATCAAACAAGTTTAGCACACAACTAAATAAATTAAACATGGACTCTTAACAAGTGGTTTTGAGAGCATATGTTTAACATTTCATCGCTTAGTACGAACAACAACAAGACGACTCCTATATTAATTTTCTATTTTAATATAAAGCTTAGATTCCATTTCGGACTTACCGTTGACGGGTGTACACTAAAACAGTAATTTGGTAGACACAACCTTGCTAAATTGTCGGTCCCGAACTCTTGTGCTTGCTATGACGAACTCATCATTTTCGAACGGCAGTTGTTTACGAGCATAATGTAAGCAACAGTAGTAAGTTTTGATTTTTCACATTAGGGTACATTTGAGATGATTAAGTGGTATTTTATAGCACCAGGAATTGCATCGTTATTCTTATTACAATCATTGAATATATGGGGATGGAATCGGCAAGTCAATTTGAACAAGTAATTGCCGGAGTGTGTTTTGTTTTTCCACATAAAACTTTTACCAGCACACCAATTATGTGGCGTCTTTCAATTTTCTTGGCAAGAAATAATAGCGACTGTTTGCATTCTCGATGTGAAAAGTGTGCAAGCAATCCCAAATACGACAAAAGCAAAAGACAACATAAAATACCATTTTCACAGGAGACCAAACCATGCGGTGCTAATTCATCCACTCGTTCTTCGATTTGCTATTCCAAGTGTCTTGTATTTGGGTTATAACTTGTAACATGATTATGGCTAATAATTTATATGGAATTCTTTGATATATTCAACTCTTAGTGCAACATTTAATAACAGACAAGTAATTGTGAATGTAACCAGAAGGTTTAAATATATTTACAAGTCTACTTGGTATAAGGGAATGGAGTTTATTTTATCTCTGTCAAAATAATCTATTCGTAAAGGGGTGTTATAAGATATATTCTTGATTGTTAAAATTACTTATATGGACATAGGGGACATAGGGGCATAAATTAGGATTTTATCTTAATAGGGGCATATTTAAAGACGAAATTTTTAATTAGTGGGGGCATGTCTATATATCATTCAGTTTTTTGGAAATTTAAAACTTTTTATTTTTATGGGGGCAAACTCATAATCTTTTAAAAATTTATGATATAAATTTAGTTTACAAAATTTTAAGTGGGGCCATGTTTGAAATTTTCAATATTTTATGGGAGAATACTTATAATTTTTTAAAAAATTGCAGTACAAAATTTGATTTTTTAAAATTTCAGTGTGGGCGAATGCACCCCCACTCGCCCCCATCTAGCTCCGCACGTGGGCATAATCAAGCCGAGCAGAGCTGATGTTTTGAAAGCTCTGGCTCGGCTTGGCAGTAAAGTTTTGAGCTCGGGCTTATCAAGAATTAAGTTTTGGACCTTAAGCTTCTAAGCAAGCTCAAGCTTAGCTCGTTTATATGATGAGTTGAATATGAACGAGCTTTTATCGACCCGAGCCCTGAGTAACTCCTGAGTAGCTTGGTTCTTTTATACCAAGAAATTTATATCATTATCAATTGTGAGTTATTTGAGTCAAACAACACTTAAATTTTTCGTTCGAATCACACAAAGCAAAATTTTACAGGCAAACGAGAAAATTTAAATTGGCACAATTTAAACTCGTTTGCCAAACGACATCATAGAGTCATCTCTAATTTTGTTAAATGGTGTGATTTACAGATTTAGGGTTGGGGCTCATTTCGGATCGTTAGTCGGAACGAGCATATGCTGTAACGACCCGAATTTTCGGACCGTTACTTGACTTAGACTTTACTTAAACTTTAGTGGAAAAATCGTAATAATTTTTTTTTTTTAAAAAAAACATAAAACGTATACTTCATAAATAGACGTACATAAACTTGTAAAATAATGATACTTATTTATAACTTGAGAAAAACTCAATCATCATAAACGTCATAAAACATAACATAGAATATTTGTCTCGAGACTTTCAAAATAATTTCATACGAAACATGAATACTTAAAATATATAACTTTAAATTAGCGGAAAATAATTTGCGTAGTTTTTCCATACCCGCCTCGCTCGCCTTGCACCACCGTAGCACAATCCAGAATTCAAACTATAGGTTTCTTACCTACAGTACGAAGGAAAAGCGTGTGAGCTAGATGCTCAGTGAGTAACAACTATTTTCTCACAAAACAAACTTATGCAATGCATGACAATTTATTCTTCATTATTCATACATCATTCTTCTTTAACTTTGATCTTGCTTTATCTTTCATCTTTGAAGATCCTCATCATAGTATCGTACCTCGTGGAGCGCGCTCGACCAATAGTCGACGAGGGTGTACAAGGTCCTCGTGACTAAGGCCAAAAACATCTTTAAACTTTCATTAAAAACCGTCACCTTAATGCCTTTTGGTCGACGCAAGGAGAACGAACGGTACGACACAACTTTTAACTTTGTTATCACTTGATTAATTAAGTGACATACATCATGATCATATAGAACTTTAAAACATCATAATCATGCTTCATAATAAATAAACATGATAATCATGATCATATAAACTTAAAAACATCATCATAATCATGCTTCATAATAAATAAACATGATATCATACTTCTTTTAAACATCATTATTTAACATATCCTCATATAATCATATAACACATCATCATAAAATAATTTCGTCACTTCAAACATTGCATAACTATTTTTATTTTGAATTACTTCGTACTGCAGTGAGGTTGTACTCACCTCGTGTGAAGCGTTCTAACTTGTGCTTTTTGTACAGTGTCGGAAGCTAGCGGGCAAACCTAAACATAAACTAGCTGTAAGTGTCTAGACATGAATTAACTATACTAACGTCTCATCTAAAGGGGCGGGAATCTTTAAAACGAGCTTTGTAAAATCATTTCCATATATATAGATAACAAGTCCATAACGGTGCGTTAGTAATTACTAAAACGTCCCCAGGCTGATTGGGAAGAGTGCTATGGCCCCGCTTTAAGCCCAACTTACCTAGATTGAACTCCCCGAAGTTCCTAGGTAAGTGTGGAGTGGATCACAAAGCAGCTCTTATTTAAGAACCAATCTTCTAGAACAGGTCGTTTCAGTTTTCCATATCGTCCCGTTGTGGACTTTGTTTTTTTTTTTATCAATAATTTAAATAGAAATAGATTTTATTAGAAAATTAATAAAATATACCATTTAATAAAATTTCATAGTCAAGGGGCCTAGAGGCCGAATTTGATAAAATATTCTGAAGAGACTCCCCTTATTTTCTAAAAACAAGATACAGTTATAAACTTTTTAAGAAAATCCACGGATTATATACTTTCTTCATAAAGCTATTGTAACGAATTTAGAAAATAGTATAATATCAGGTCAGGGAGATCGAATTTTGGAAAATTCTATTTCACAAAACTTTCTTAAAATTAGATTTCCTATATTTCTTCAGTATCAAAAACTGATTTGGCCTCTAGATGAGTCAAAAATGTCGTAAATAGTATTTTTCGGAAATAAAAAAATAAAAACTTAAACCAGGTTCTAGCTTGAAGGTTGTAACATAAAGGAAATCCTAACATAGATATTCTAACATTCATACTAGATTAAAAATCATAAACACAAACCTCGGAATTGGTCTAGCTTCGTGAGTTATGACTCCTTCGTAATCACCCTCAAATGCATAATTCCTATTGAACACGATCCGGGTTAAAACTTGAATAATGATAAATCATAACTTAATTTTACGGGACTTCTTTATACTTTAATCTTGGTAGAGTAATGCTCTAATATTCTCCTCTAAGAGCCGACTTCTTCATCGATCTTCTCAAAATTCTCTCTAATGATCTCTCAGAATTTATACAGAGCTTTTTTTTTTTTTTTTGCGCTTGAGTTCTCAAGGTTTGGTGTGAGTGAAAAAGTGAAGCCAAGGCCTCTATTTATAGGAGAGGGTGGCGTCCACGTGGTGAAGGAAAAAGGGAAAGTATCTCTTTTGCCTTGTTTCCCTTATTTTTCACTTTCCCAAAATCTTGATGTTTCCCTCCTTTTTTTTTGTCTAATTTCCTTTGATTTTCCATTAACACAATTTGACAACATCATGACTTTTTGGCTCATGAAAGTGGCGTACATGGCCTCCTCTTGCTCCTCTTGATTTGTTAAAATTTGTTTCCTAAAGTCTCACCTTTAGCTATCATAAATATTTTCTTTCCTATTTGGTAAAATTATATGTAATATTTCCGAATCTCCTCTTTATTCTCTCTTGATTTTTGAGGAAATATAATCTCCTCATCATTGACTAAGAATGGCGCCAATTATAGCTAAGGGGGTCAAAATTTTAATTTTCTTTGTTACCCCGATAAACTCTAAATTTGCTAAATGACCCTAAACTACATGTAGTTTTTCTCTAGTCAAACTACATGTCGTTTTTGCTAGTGAACCTTGCTCCGACACTATAACTTTTAATCATCATTTAAGTGACAAAATACATATATAAAAATATCGGGATCAATTTCCGTTCATTTACTAAAATTATAAACGTTACATGGAAATGAAAAAGGCCGGGTTTTACATATGCACAATTAACAATGTGTTAAAACTAGCACGGCGCATAATATGACAAGCATAAAACTTAACAATAGGGCCAACATTAGCTTAGTAGTTTCGAATTAAGAAATGTAAAATTTACATTTCGACTCGTAGGTCTAAAATCTCAATTCAAATAGTGTTAGGGCTGTTAATGAACCAAGCCGTTCGTGAGCTAGTTAAGGCTCGGCTTGGTAAAATCTCAACTCAAATAGTGTTAAGGCTGTAAATGAAAATATCGAAGATATTATCGATATTTTTAAAAATATTTGTAAAGATGAGAATTATTCTAGGGAAATATTTTTTTTCTAACGGAATCAAATTTTTTTATAAAAATATTTCTTTCTTAATCAATTTGGATTTTCTATCAATCTATAGAAATATTTCTAAGAAAATATTTAATTTCCGTTCCAACTAATTTAGATTTACTATGAAATTTTGGTAACACAAGCTATGGAAATAATAATATGAAAATATTTTATTACTACGAAAATATTCTACTTCCAAGCATATTTTTGTTGATTTTTTTTCATATTGAAAACTAAACTCCTACCTAGGCGTGCAATTTTAGAATGTATAGTACCTGGTAATTATTTATCCGGCGGAATTTTCAGGTAAATTCCGGGTATTACCCATATAGCAAATCTGGGTATATATATTCGGAATAAAAATAAAATTGAAATGCCATGGAATGACTTTTACCCGAATAATTTCCATGGAATGACATGGAATGTCTCTTCTCTCTCTTATTCCCTATAATTTTTTAATTTAAAATTCGGGTAATTACTCAGCTATTCTATAGAAATGAACAATTTATTCCATGTAATTCCATGAAATCAACTGTTCGTTCCATGGAATTTGTTCATTCCATGGAATTCCAAAATTGCACACCCACTCCTACCTTAGTAATTGGTTATACATGTCCGTGTTAGTAATTTTTACCATCAAAGAAAACACTGCTTCACTATCTTTAAAAAAATAATAATAATAATAAAATAAAATAAAATCGGATATTTGTCCATATTTTCCGGCAGTTACCAAATTCTAATGCTACACTGTACATAACCGAAACATTACCGATATCCCTACTAAAAATACATAATTGGCAATTAGTAGTTGTACACGCGTATTATACGTGTACACTGTACATACATAAATTCAAAACTTTAGTTTTGATACACCTAGTTATAATTTCACACCACCAAACACTCTAAAATCTAAAATTGCCGCTCAGATTCAACATTAATATATCGAAAAGCTTGTAACATACATTACTTATTTTGCTGTCGATTTCTTAGTCCCAAATACACATTAGATAGTGGTAACTAGTAATGGACATAATAAACATAATTACTTTATAACTGAGCGAATAAAACACGTCTTGGAATTCACTCGATATCTTAGGAGTGCAAAAGTCGGGGTTTTTATCATTGCTATTTCCCCCGTGTGTATCTGACTTGTTGAGAAAGCCAATTCAATATTTTTATATAAAACACCCAATAGAGGGAAGAGAAAAAACTATAGCATGGCATTACATGTTGTGTATCGCACTAAGCGTGTCAGGAATGAGTAAGGAGCGCAGAGATGGAAATATTAAAAACTTTTAATGAATCGCAACAGTACTACTTATGGTATAGCATCGGAGAACAGTAGCCGTAGAAGAGCAGAGCACATTGCGACTGGTTACCAATTTGAGACCGTAGAAGGTAAGTTGGCTTACCTATGTGATCATTACAAAAATCTTATTACGATTTAAGACAAAAGTTTGATATGTGTTTAAATATTCAGTATGGGAGTGCATAATTTGTTTTATACGCAATCGTGGATATTAATAAATCTACTTTGTCGTGCACCCCAGAAATTGTGACAATAAGAATGTGCATTGTGTCGATATGTTCGCTACAAACATAAGTGAATTTAGGTTATTGATAAACATAAATTTTCTTGATTAATGCATATTTATTTATTTATTTTGATTACATATTTTGACAACTTGGTTGTGAGACATGGATTATGAGACAACATAGTCCATGAACTTGATTTTGAACATATACAAGTAGTTTTGTTACGCATAGGATTTACTCATTAGAAGGAATAATATTGCAGATGGGATCTCAATTCAACAATACAGATTTCGCAAGCCGCAGTCACATGAATGCGCCGCAAGAACAAACTAACCATCAGACGGTGAACTTAGGAGGAGGTAGTAATGTTAACAGTACATCGGCTGAAGCGGACTTGGCGGGTTCGTCTGCAAGAGTTAGCAAGCTGGACACTGATCCCGGTTGGGGCTTGTACAAGCACACGAATGATGGCTGCCAATGGGCCACCATATTGTTGGACATTGGATTGAACAAGTTGCCTTTTGAACTTCGAAGAGAAGATTTGTTGAAAAAGGAGTTTAGCACGTACGATAAGGCCGAGTTGTTCTTCAATTTGTATTCCAAAGCGATGGGGTTTAGTGTTAGAAAGAGTCACAAGAAGACAACTGAAACGGGGGAAATTAAAATTAAATTAGAACGTGCTTTGCGCAAAGGAAGGTCATCGCGATCTCAAGTACTTAATGTTGCCTAACTGAAAGAAAGAAGCAAAATGTTTGACACGAGAAGGTTGCAAGGTTCAATTTAGGGTCAATCAGACAAAGCGAACAAGGAGATGGGTTGTTAAGGAGTTCTTCATCCAACATTCGCATCCGCTAGCCAGGGAGGCACACGCTCAGTTCTTGTGCTCTAGTCGAGAGATATCAGGCGGGGCAATGCGGACAACAAAGTCAATGAGGGGGGCTGGTATTAGAACATGTCATATCATGGGTTACATGGCTTGCCAAGTTGGGGGGTTTGAAAATGTGAGATTTGTAATTAAGGATCTATACAATAGGCTAGGATCCGCAGATAGTGACGAAGTAGTGGACAGTGATGTGGCGAAGGCAATAGGATATTTGCAGCACAAGGCGGAGTTGGAGGCAAATTTTTTTGGGAAATTACCGTTGACAATGACCAGCGATTGCAACATATGTTGTGGGCCGACACACAGAGTAGAGCAGATTACAAGATATTTGGTCATGCATTAGCGTTCGATACGACATACAGATCGAACATGTATGGAAATTCATTTCTGGTTCTAGTTGGTGTAAATCATCATTTTCGGACCACAATTTTCGCTTTTGTGCTACTAATGGATGAGACCATAGATTCGTATTCATGGGCACTTGAGACTTTCTTCGAGTGTATGGGAGGAGCAAGGCCTCGTACTGTGATAACCGATGGGGACCCAGCCATCAAGACTGATATAACAAAATTAATGCCTGAAACGGTACATCGACTTTGTAGCTTGCATTTGCATCAGAATGTCATAACAAATATCAAAGATGCAGACTTTCCAGCAGGTTTTAAGAGGCTGTTATATAGGAAATTCAGTCACGAAGAGTTTGATAGACACTGGCATTCGTTGGTAGGAGAGTTTAGACTGCATAACAATAGGTGGATTGCATCATTGTACGAGCGGAGGCATAGTTGGGCTGATTCTTTCTTGCGGGGCCACTTCTTCGCTGGAATGAGAACAACGCAACGGAGCGAAGGTATGCATGCGGTGCTAAAATCTAAATTAAAGGCGTCAGCAAGGCTCATGGATTTCATCACGTCAATGGACTATTCTATATGTTGGTTGCGGCACAAAGAAGCGGAAGACGAGTACAACTCGTCTAATTCAAAACCAGTAACAAACATTACAAACATGAGGGCAGTAGAAGAGCAGGCCGCTGAACTATACACTAGGGAATTGTTTTACAAAGGAAGAGAAGAAATTCACAAGACAGGAGGGTACATGGTTTCGGGAGCAGAAGAGGTGGGCAACATGATAACATTGTTAGAATAGTGCCCAAAAAGGAGACTATTTTTATGATTTTGAATTTGCTTATTAATAAAATAAAAGAAATTTTTCATGAATTGTTTGAGACTTTATTTTATTTATGAATATTCATCAATATCCATAACATATTATGTAACTGAAATTCTAGTATATAAGTGTGTTATATACATAGGATTAGAATTTTGGTTGATATGTTTAAATGAGTCCGTGATTGATCAAGAGTGGGTGACTTGATCTGAAATCACATATGCGGTCCACTGACATATTGGATGCGATAACCTTATCCGGGTTGTCGGTGTGGTGACACTAAGTGGAAGCATTCTATATAATTAGATTATATAGGACATGGACCGACTCGATTATGAAGTGTCGTTTAAGTACCGTTACGATACTCGTCTCGAAGTCATAAGATGATCATATGAGAATCGATCTTAATCCTGAGTGGCCACAGACCCCTAGGTTACGTTTACGGGCCTTTTGATTTGTTCGTTACGGTCCATGATTGATCTGGGCTAAATACTTGCATTTTGGAGGTCCGAAACATGATCATTGGGGAATGGGGTTTCATAGATATGAAATCCAGCTTCTCATAAAAAGGAAGTTAAAATTGGTTCCCTTAATGTGTTGATTCTGGAACCGAACAATTGCGCGCACATTTATGATCAAGATCGTAAATGAATTGTTCGCTAGTGAATCGATGGTACTTAAGGAACAAGATATGATCCAAGTGGTAAAACGGTAAATTCACCAACTCAGATCATGAACCAATCTGGAGGGTCGAATCTCATGAAATGATCATATCAATGGACAACTCACCGAGTAAATTATTCTAATAATTTCAAGAGTGCAATTCCGGGTTTTTAGTGGAGTAACCTCGGAATTAATAAATCAAATTTTTAACTAAAGAGTTTTAGTTAATTGTTTGTATTTATTGGAGCCTGAATTATTGGGTCCATGGTCCCCGAATCGACTTCATCAGATCCATAGAGATACTCTAATAATTAATGGTGATTAATTATATTTTTCTCACATTTATCGGATTAATAGTTTAATTCGATAATAAATAATTAATTTTAGTTATTTATTTACTTGTTAAATAAATAATGGTTAAAATTAATTTAAATTAATTTTGGAGGGAATTATGAAAATAGTTTCTCGCCAAAATTGAATAATTTGGGAGGCAAGCAATTTGAATAAAAGAGTTTTATTTAATTGCTAAATTATCCAAGAGTTGGAAAAATACATCAAAAAGGAGGTATTTTGTAGAAATCCTAATTATATTAGGATTTGTACAAATTTATTTAAATAAGGACAATTATCCTATTTAGAGTAGGATTTGAAATCACTCATCCTTGTTAATTATCTAAGAGTTAGATAATTATTTATTTTGGATATTAAAATAGAATTAAATTCTATTTAGGATTTGATTTTAAAAATAAAAATATAAATATAAAAAGAGTTTTATTTTTTATTTTGATATATGCGATTATCCAATTCGGCAAGATGTGGTATCTTCAAAAACCTTTAGATCAATATATACGATTATATATATTCTTATATATATATATATATATGTTTACGATATATACATAAAAAATCTAGTTAACAGTTGGCATGAAAAAGTTACGTATTTACTTTTATGTTATATTTTATATATATATATATATATATATATATATATATATATATATATATATTAAAATCTTTATTCGTTTTTTAAAAGGTTTCGACAGCTACTTTTTCTTCCATTCATATCTTATATAGGTTATAAGTATATATATGATATACGATTATAATTTATATTATTAAAATATATGATATTTTAATATATCCAAAATAAATAATAATAGATATTATTTTGAATCCAAGTAGGATTTGAAGTCTACCTATTAAACACCTCCTTACTCTCTTTATAAATAAGACTCTATTATAGAGAGAAAACCTAACTTTGTTAGATTAAACACACAAGCTCATAAGCTACATTGAGAGAATTTTTAGAGAGAGAAGCTCCCTCAATTGCCACCCCCTATAGCTATTCTTATAGCCTAATTATACACTAAAGTAGTGTGTGTGAGAAAAATTAGAGTGAGCCCACACTCTCGTCTCTTCCCGATCCGGAGGTACGGTTTGGAAGATTGTGGTATCGGCAAAGCGAGGATTCCCAAAGGCCGATAAGTTCGTTTTGAGCGTTCTCGTAGCCCAACCTTGGCGGTCTCGAAACGCACGGCGTGAAGACTACAAGTCAATCACTAGAATCTTTTTGGTAAAATTCTTGATCACTATAATTTATTTATGAAATAAATTTTGTGCTTATTTGTATGCTTGTTTACTTTTCGAATAAAATTATGAAAAGATCCTTGTTCTATGTTCTTGATGGTTTGATCAAAGTGTTTGATTATAAATTTTAGAATACCATGTTTCTGCCTTACATAGAACTTTTACGTATTATTGCAAATTTTTTCCAACAAACATTTAGAAAGATAAGATACACAACATGGCATTATGTAAGGCAAGTAATGGTGGACAAGACAAATCTTCTGTTCGAGTGCAGTTGCTACATGTTTCCAACCACGGGGATACCTTGCAGACACATTTTCGCAGCGATGAAGGCAATGCATTTGACCAAAATACCAGAGTCGCTGTTGTGTCCTCGGTGGTTGAAGAATGCAAAAGCAGAGTGAAGATTTTAACGGATAGTGAAAATGTAAGGTCAGTGCCGTGTACGGATAAAGAAGCAAGGTTTGGACACATAACAAGCAAATGCTCTGAGCTAGCATTCTTGGCTGCCGAGGACGACGAAATATTCAAGGTTGAAGTTGAAGAAGTAGAAAGGGTGTATAGCAAACTGAAGGGAATGTTGAAAGAGAAAGATAACGAAAAGGCAAAGGCTAAGAACTCTACTTTGCCAAATTGTAAAAATGTAAATAACCCTGCTCCGACTAGCACGAAGGGTGCAGGTATGAATATTGGGGGAAGACGAAAGAAACGCTGCAGTAAGTGCGGCCGGTTTGGACATAACAAAAAGACATGCTCGAAGAGTCGAACAAGCAAAAGCTTAGCTCATGATGCAGTAGATGAGTTGGCGGTGGGGGAGAATGAAGAAGGAAGTTTGGAAATTGGTGGAACGTGGAGTGGGGAGAATCATGACCCAATCTCACTAGGTGTGCAATATGGTTCAAAAGACAAGAGAGCGTTTCAAACGGGAAACAAGTCATTTGAAAATGTACCACATTTAATGAGATGCCAACATGCGGCCACGAAAATTACAACGAAAGTCGGTTCATCGAATGTTTGGATGCATGGGGAAATATGTGCTGTAAGTTTAAACCAAACAACTAAAGAATTTGGCATGGCGCGAGGAGAATTCGAAGAAGAGTCAGCAATCCATTTAGAGAAATTGTCGTGGTTTGGGGCTCCGTACGGAGCGAATGTCGAGTAGTTTTAAAATATGTAATTTTGAGCAAATAGGAGGTGTAGAAGGTTGGTGAAATCCTTAAAAATCTCATTAATTTGTGCTATTTTATATTATTTTCTATTTTTAGTTTATTCATTTTTAGTTTAGCAGCAGAATAATATAGATTAATCAAGATCTTTCAGAGAACAACTTATCTTTCATTTGATTTTTGTTTATGCAAGAATATATTATATTGAGTCATTGATTTTGTCCTGCAAATAAACCCGCAATGATGATTAGAATCACGTAGATTGTTGGTATTTTGAATTGTATGATTTTGACTACGAGTAACTCTTTTAGCACTAATTAAGGTGTAAGTATTTGAATTATGGAATTTGAGTGTAACGTAATTGACAACTTAATGAAATATAGTTATTTTGATAATATTTTCTTAGTTAAATTTGGTGATTTTGAGAGTACTTGTCATGACATTGTGTGTTCTCGTGCTTAGTATGTAAGCTATTTTGGGCCTTGCTTTTATTTCATGGTGTTAGTAAATGTCGACTTGTTTTGCTAAAAGAATGTGTGGATTTTGAATGGTTTTAGTTAGTTGTATGCTGATGTGGCTTATGATATGTTTATGTGCCCTCTGTTTATTTTGTTTCAGTTATGTTATACTTTGCTGATGAATTTTTAATGAGCTGGCAGAGGAATATTCTTTGAAAAGAAAGGGTGCCACATGAGGAAAGAGGGGGCACGGGCAAGGGGCTGAGTAGGACTAGTAAAAGGAAGAAGAGGAAGGACAGGAGAGGACGGCAGTAGACTAGAGCAGAGGAAGAAATGAAGTACAACAAGATTTGATGGAGAGGACAAAGGGGAAGGAGAATGCAGAGTGAAAACAACAGCTGGAAACAGTTTTTGGGCTAACGCTCAACTCTCTCAACCTCTCTTTCTTTCATTCTTTGTACAATTTTCTCTTTATGACAACTTGGAATATTTGTGTTATTGTATTAGACATCATGAGCTAAATCTATCATAGTTAGGGACAATGATGAACTTGGACTTGTGAATCTACCTTTATTTGCTATTAGCTAATCTATTTGAAGTGTTGTTCAATTAAATGCAATTAATGTTTATTCTTGCTTTTGCTTGGACAACTTGAGTAAGGTACAAGTTGATTTAGCACTGGAAAGAATTAAAATCAGTGGATACATTTAATTGATGCAAGATTAGTAACTAAATTACTAATTTGTGTTAATATAGGAATATATTATACACCTTCTATACCAAATAGGTCTAGAGCTGGAAATTGGTTGTTCTGAATCTTAGAATTGCATAGGAATATGTGAACTTTATGATTTAGAACTTATATCATGAACATTTGGAAAATTGGCATATAAAAATTCGGATCTGGTTTACAACACTACGCTGTAGAAATGCTATAGCAACTGGGCATATTGCAAATCCAAGGGATACGTATACACATGATGCCGTTGGTGGATTTTCTTTCACCCTTTGATGCCGTTGGTCATGGCAGGTATACGTATACACATGATTTTAGAAAAGAAGTTAATTTGGAGAAATAAATTTGTTAGACAAACAATAACTATTCACTCTCAGGATATTTTAAGAACTTGTGTTAATCTATTTCCTATGCAGTCTAAACTGATTTTATTTTTTTGTAACGCAAATGTTTTCTGATGGCTTATTGTAGTATGAAATATTAGTGTTGTTGCTAACAAGTTAAGGTGATTACAGTTAAATTAATAGAACCGCACAAATATACTGACGAACTAGAATTTCTTTTGTTACTTAAATTAATAGAAGCAAATTACAGAAAAACTAATAGAATGGGGTAACGATGGTTCATTATAGTTGTATATTGTGCTATGAGGATTATTATTATTACTATAATTATTATCATCTGTAAAGCCGATCATATTCACTAGTATTTAACTCTGACGTGATCAAATATACATGTATAATATTGATATCTGGAGTATATATGCATATGAATAATTGACAAATTAGAAAAAAAATATAGAAATAAAATTGATATTCAAATGATAGTTTTAGAAGAAATTTATAGTTTAAAAGAGAGAGACTGAAGAGAACAAGAGCATATTTGAAGTGAGTAATAGTACTCGTGAAGGGTACTAAATATAATCCCTGTTGTAATAAAATGGGCAGAGATATGCCGATTACCACCAATTCTGTTTGTAATCAAGGTTTTGACGATTACTACGTCATGTACAAAACAAAGTCGACTAATATTTAGTAATATTAAGTTGGACAACAAAAGTGAACTGGAAAAGATGATGAACATGTAATTAGACATACATGTGTTCCTTGGCATATAGTTGCTAACATTCAAAATAAAGATAGTTTTGATATTCAAAAAAATAAAACATCATCTGGCATTTAGTATGAATAAAGGGTTACACTAAGACCTTTTCGAGATCGCTTGGAAGAGGCATCTAGCTGTATGTTGCTTGCTTTTGTTGAAGGATTGACACCACAATATTCTTCAGCCAATTTATTCAGGTCATCTCCTTTCAAGTTACCACTGGATAAAATAATTCGTAAAGCTACTTTCGCACGCTCATCTTCAGTGTAATACTGCAGTTATTAATATAGTATTAGAAAGGATTCTCAGGAATGCATGTAGATATTCGTAATGCAATTAGTTAATAAGACCTTACGTTGTCAAAATTGAAGCCACAGTTTGAACCGATTTCCATATTCTTCAACACAAATAGACCACAATCACTAAAGTCAACGTCTCAATTGTGAAGTCGGTGAACGACCATCCTGGGGGTTTTTTCGACTCGATCTCACCATACAATATCATGTCTAAATTTCTCAACTGGATCAAAACATGAGAATATTTAGAAGCATACCTTCATATATGTTGGGAATGTGCCCTTAAAGCATTATCGTAATGTTTTATTTTATTTTTGTAAACATTTGTTGAAATTAATAAAAGAAGTATTTATTTTCTAGTTTGAGTGTTTTATACTTGATAAAAATGAATATTCATAAGTCCATAATATATTATATAAACCATAATATTATTGTGTAAGTGTATTATACAAAAGAGGATTAATATTATGGATAATATATTTAAAGATGTCCGTAATTAAGTCAAGAATTGGACAACTTGACTGGTAATTATAAATGTGATCCACTCACATTATGAATAAAAAAATTTTATCCGAATTTTTAGTGTTGAGACACTTAGTGGATACATTTTATATAATTTGATTATATAGGACAGGACCAGACGTTATTTTAAGGTCTTTTAGTAAGTACCGTAATAAAGACCTACATGTACGTCATAACATGATCATATGAATATCAACCTTAATCCTGAGTGTTCACAAACTCTTTGTTTGTGTCAATGGACCTTTTGATTTGTTCGTTAAAGCCCAATTTAGATAATGGGCCTAATACTTACTTTTCGGAGGCCCGGAAGCACAAATAGTTGAGAATGTGTTTTACAGATACGGAATCCATAACTTTCTCAAAGAGAAAGATTAAATGATCCCCTTAAGTGTCGGTTTCTAGAACTGAACGGTTTGAGCGCTCTAATTTATAATAAGTTATAAATTAACCGTTCACTGGTGGACCCGATGGTACTTAAGGATCGAGAAATAATTAGAGGGGCAAAACGGTAATTTATCCAGCTCTAATTATAGATCATTATGGAGGGTTGAATTTCATGAAATGATTATATCGATGGACTGATAAATGTTTTGAGTAAATTACTCTGTAATTTCAAGAGTTCAATTCCGAGTTTATAGTGGAATAATTTCGGGATTAATAAATTGAATAATTATTTTATTCAATTTATTGGAGCTTGAAATTATAGGTCCATGGTCCCCAATTCGTCTTTGAGTATTGAGAATTGATAATTAATAATAATTAATTAGATTAATTATTTAATTTCTTACACTTAGTATTATTATTTAATTAAATGGTTTAATATATGAATTTTAGATTGTCTAAAAATCATGTAATAATAATAATATATTTGAGGGAATACCATAAGGAGTAAAATTCTTTTGGTGTGGGTGCATGCCACTTGAGATTATTAAAAGAGGAAAAAGAATTTTTAATAATAAGATTATTAAAAATATCACATGTAATAAATATCAAATTAATTAATTAGATTAATTAAAATTCAAATATTAGATATTTATTGATATCCATCTATTAAAGGAGAGAGAAGAATAGGGATTAGAATTCCCTTATATATTTATGATTATTTAAATAATTATATATTTATAATATATATTCATATACGTATGTATATATATATATATATAGAAGGTTTGACTTTTCAAACCTGTAAGCTGTGGGAGAATCCGATTTACTCACTTTATATATATAAATATATATATATATATATATATATATAAGTCAAAAAGAAAAACAAGACCGTGCTGTGTATATATAGTGTATATATATATATATAAAGGTTATATATATAAAGGTTTTGAATTCAAAACCGTGTGAATTTTTTTGGAAACTAATAATATACGGTGATGGTTAATACAATTATCATTTGTGAGATTAATACCACTAATTATTTGAAGATAATTTTGGGTCATTAATCAGGATTTGATTTGATCAAATTAATTGGTCATTATTTCACCAATTGTCAACTGTTGATATTTAGAGAATATAAATGTGTTATATGGTAAAAGAAAAGGGACCCTAAGTTTTTGTCAGACAAATTCTCTAAGAGAAAATTTTACGTGAAAAATTTTCTCTACCTCTTCCTCTCTCAATAGTCTCTCCCTTCTTCTTTTGCTTAGAATATTTCATAGTGTAAGAAAATTTAGAGCCCACTCTCTAGTTCAATTTTCTGCTAAAGAATCGAATTGGAAGACTATGGTTTCAAAGCACCAAATAGCCCAGACCGATAAACTCGTACCAAACGTATTCCATTAGCCCCACCTTGGCGGTTTTGGCACGTACGGTGTTTTGAAGATTTAAGCACTTCCATTATTTCGTCTCGGTAAAAATCTATATCTTTATTTCAATTTATATATGTAATTTTTGTTTGATTGGATTCATATTATTATCACGTTAGATTTTGTGAAAATCTTGATCCGTATTGCATGTGTAAATTGTTTACTATTTGATTCAATTTAAATTGTTTAAATTGAAATTAATTTTTTTTTATAATTCCGCTGCGCAATGTACTCCGATATCCAACAAGTGGTATCAGAGCGGTCGTTATTAATAATATGAAATCAATAGCTTTGATTTATGAAATCTTGATTACATGTATTTATGAATAGGCGCATTGAATATTTTTGTCATATGATGAATTTTGTTTTGGTAATTGTTTGATGTATGGACATGGAGTTGGTCGTTAATTATATGGTCCTTTGGAATTTTTTAATTTTTGATTAGATCAAATCTGTTCGCCCTAATTACCATGGGTTAGGAATTATTGTATTTGATTCTCTGTAATTTTTTTTTTCTTTTCTGTAATCTCGTTGGAGGCGCACATCAGAATATTTTTTGGACTCTTGATCTTGCGGCATTTTTTTTCCTGGAAGCAGCGTATTTCAGTAGCCACCTGAGCTGTTTGTAATGATAAGCCAAATTGGGTTATGTTTGGTTTATGCCCAAGGGGCCATTTGGTGGAAAGCCCAAAAGAAAGCCCATTTTGGGCTATTTGGTCCTACGAAGAAAAGGCAGCAAGAAGCACAATTTGAACTTTATATATATATATATATATATATATATATACTATATCTAAGGGCTGTAATTATTTCCAAAGGACCCGGTCAATTCCATTTTATTTTATGTTTTATTTAATTATTTTATTTGATAAAATAATATATGTCCATGCATATTCACACGTCATTTAGACTAGGTGCGCCTATTCATTGCATTATAACATGTCATGCATCATGGTTTATTTGTTTAATGTATGTTTTTATTTTAATTAGATTAAAATTGACATAATTAAATATAAATCATGATATTTATTTATTATTTAATTTTGACTAAAATTATTTTGGTTAAAATTAGATAATGGGTTATTCATTAGTAATTCTATTTATAAATTGTTAGGAATAGAATTAAATGAATAAATCATACGATCAAAAGTGTTTTGTGAAATATGATTATCATTCTTGAATGGGTTCAATATGGGTAGTTAGAATAATAAGAAATTATGTTTCTTAATTTGAGATTTTAAATAACCTAGATAAACATTAGATGTTAAAATTAATTTGATTAATTATTCTAGATTATTTAAATCTCAAAATTAATAAATGTTATCTAAAGAAAATACATCTTTTTATATTGAGTAATCTAAAAGGTCTCCACTGTTAGTTTAGCACCGTGAGGATTGAAATGGCGCCTCGAGACGCTTTGATTCCGTCCTCCCTACGGAGGGTGTCCATTTTAATTCAATATCAAGGCTAGACTTCTTATGATAGATTTTAAGATGTACTCCAAGATTGACCTACCCTACGGCGGCACTCTTGGGTTAAGTCCGAAAAATCGAAACGGTGGGTCTTACTCAAAAGGATATGAGATCAAATGTATTGATTATATCTTTGACCAAACTATAAACTCCGATAGTTAATGATCTTGAAATTAAAAGTAAATAGAATGATTATTAATCAAGAACGTCTTGGTTTAACTAAGTGTATGGTATTTCCTACCCTACGGCGGCGTGTCATGCATGGCTAGTTGAATTATCGAGGAATGTTAAACTAGGTTTTGTATTTTCCTGTGCATTTTCGCATCACGTTTAATATTCTAAATTATAGAAATACATGAATGTTCATTTCAAACAGTTGATTATATTTATTTCTTTTATTCAGCAAAATGATTTCCAATCCAATTACGTCTCTTTTGGCAAACAATATTTTGACTGGGGATAACTATCAGAAATGGAAAAGTAACATTAACATAGTGCTGGTAAGTGAGAATATAAGGCATGTTCTTACAGAAGGCTGCCCACCACCACCTACTGCGAATGCCCCCCGTGCGACGAGGGACGCATTTGAAGATTGGCGTAAGGCTAATAATAAGGCAAAGGGCTACATGTTAGCTTCTATGTCTGAATCCCTCCGGACTAAACTGGAAGAAAAGATAACTGCAGCTGAAATAATGGAAAGTCTCCAAGAAATGTTCGGGAGACAATCTGAGCATGCACGTCATGAGGCGACTAGGAAGTACACCAATGCCCGCATGCAATCTGGGACACATGTCCGTGACCATGTCATGAGGATGACAAATTATTTCACTGAAGCTGAACTTCATGGGGCAACATTAGATGAGCCCACTCAAGTGAGCATAATTCTGAACTCGCTGCCGAACGAATTCTTACCGTTCACTAGCAACTACATAATGAATAAGCTGACTTATGGGATGACTCAGCTTCTCAATGAATTGCAAACTTTTGAGTCAATCTGTGGAACTACGAAGAAGAAGCAAGAGGCAAATGTTGCCAGTAGCTCTAATTCAAAGAAGAAGAAAGCTCAAAAGCCAAAGGGTGGTAAGAAGGGTGGACAAGCTCTTGGAGCTAAAAAGTTCAAGAAAAATGACAACAAACCCCAACCCCAGAAAAAGAAGAAGGACAAGAAAGGAAAATATTTTCATTGTGATGTGGAAGGGCATTGGAAGCGCAATTGCCCTAAGTACCTCGCTGAGTTAGCCGAGGAACGTAGGAACCGAGGTAAATCAGATTTACACGTTTTAGAAAATTGTTTAATAGAGGATGAGTCCTCTTGGATTGTTGATTCGGGATCAACTAACCATGTTTGTACTTCTTTGCAGCTACTTGATTCCTACCAAGAGCTTGCTGAAGGGGAGCTGACTATGAAGGTTGGCAATGGGGCGTCCGTTTCAGCTAGAGCAGTGGGAGTTGCCCGTTTAAAATTTCCGTTTAATAAATTTCTGTTATTGAAGGATATTTTATATATTCCTGGGTTTTCTAGGAATCTTATTTCAGTTTCTAAACTTCATGAACAATTGTTTGCAATTTCATTTGCTAATAATTCAATTGTGATTTCCAAAAATAGTTTGGATATTTGTCATGCATGTTTGGAAAATGGGCTTTATTTCCTTAGACCTGCTTATCAAATATGTTTGAATACTGAAATGTTTAAAGTAGCTAATCCTAAGTCCAACAAGAAACAAAAACTTAATAGTGATGATGAAACATATCTATGGCACTTAAGATTAGGCCATATTAACTTGGAAAGAATTAACAGGCTAACAAAGGAAGGTCCTTTGAGGGAACTAAGAGTTGGAACTCTACCAGTTTGTGAATCTTGCCTAGAAGGTAAGATGACTAGAAGGCCTTTTTCCGCTAAGGGAGAGAGAGCAAAAGAACCATTAGAGTTAGTACATACCGACGTGTGTGGACCGTTGAATGTACAAGCTCGAGCTGGTTATGAATATTTTGTCACATTTATTGATGACTTTTCAAGGTATGGATATGTTTATCTTATGCAACGAAAATCTGAGACTTTTGGAAAGTTTAAAGAATTTGTTGCAGAAGCCGAAAAACAATTAGGCAAATCACTTAAGACACTTAGATCTGATCGAGGTGGAGAGTACTTGGATAATGAATTCAAAGATTTCTTGATAGAGAATGGGATTCTCTCACATTTGACGGCTCCTAACACTCCAGAACAAAATGGGGTTACAGAGAGAAGGAACCGAACATTGTTGGACATGGTAAGATCCATGATTAGTTATTCATCTTTACCGTTGTCATTCTGGGGCTATGCCCTACAAACTGCGGTGCATATTTTGAATGTTGTACCGTCAAAATCAATCCCTAAGACCCCACTGGAATTATGGAATGGGCGTAAACTAAGTTTGCATCACTTTCGTATTTGGGGGTGTCCTGCTCATGTGTTGAAAGGGAAAACTGGAAAATTGGAACCACGGACAGAAGTGTGTTTGTTCGTAGGATATCCTAAAGGCACTAGAGGGGGTTTATTTTATAGTCCGAAAGATACGAAAGTATTTGTATCGACAAATGCTACTTTTCTTGAAAATGACTATATGACAAACTTCAAACCTCGAAGTAAAGTGATACTCGAGGAAATGTTACACGGTCCGATACATCCACGACCAACAATAGTTGTTGATCATGGGATAGAAGAAACCACAGTTCCTGATCAAGTCACTATGGTACCTAGACGTAGTGGGAGGGAAATTAGATTACCATCTCGCTATAGACAAGAGATTGAAGCAAATGTTGTTACAGATACCAATGAAGAAGATCCATTGACATATAAGGATGCAATCGTAGATTGTGATAAGGAACAATGGCAAGAAGCCATGAACCAAGAGATGGAGTCCATGTACTCTAACTCTGTCTGGGAACTTGTAGATCCTCCTGAAGAAGTCAGGCCCATAGGATGTAAATGGATCTATAAGAGAAAGAGAAGAGCAGATGGGAAAGTAGAGACTTTCAAAGCTCGATTGGTGGCTAAGGGTTATACCCAAAGAGAGGGTATTGACTATGAAGAGACATTCTCTCCTGTCGCCATGTTGAAATCCATAAGGATCCTCTTATCCATTGCTGCCAACTTAGACTATGAAATTTGGCAGATGGATGTCAAGACAGCCTTTTTAAATGGCAATCTTGAAGAAAGCATATATATGGTGCAACCAGAAGGTTTCGTGGCAAAAGGCCAAGAACAGAAAGTCTGTAAGCTATTAAAGTCCATTTATGGACTTAAACAAGCTTCAAGGTCATGGAACATAAGATTTGATGAGACTATCAAAACTTATGGTTTCAAACAAAATGAAGATGAGCCTTGTGTGTACAAGCTCATCAAAGAAAGTAGTGTGGTTTTCTTAATCCTTTATGTTGATGATATCCTACTTATTGGGAATGATGTAGGAGTATTATCAAGTGTAAAGGAATGGCTGAGTAAACAATTTCAAATGAAGGATTTGGGAGAAGCAAGTTATGTTCTTGGGATTCAGATCATTAGGGATAGAAAGAACAGACTTTTGGCTCTATCACAAGCATCTTATATAGATAAGGTGCTAACACGTTTCTCAATGCAACATTCCAAGAAGGGTCTTTTACCAACCCGACACGGAGTAGTTCTTTCTAAGGAACATTGTCCTACGCTTCGGCAGTTGGAAGCCTAATGTATGCAATGTTGTGTACTAGGCCAGACATCTGTTATGCCGTAGGAATAGTGAGCAGATATCAGTCAAACCCTGGTAAAGAACATTGGATTGCCGTTAAACATATTCTAAAGTACTTACGAAGGACTAGAAACTATATGCTTATTTATTCAGGTGGTGACTTGAAACCCGTTGGTTATACTGATTCTGATTTCCAATCAGATAGGGACTCAAGAAAGTCGACGTCAGGATCAGTATTCACTCTTGGTGGTGGAGCTGTGATTTGGAGAAGCATAAAGCAATCCAGCATTGCAGATTCTACCATGGAAGCTGAATATATAGCTGCTTGTGAAGCTGCTAAAGAATCAGTCTGGCTCAGAAAATTTTGTACTGACTTGGAAATTGTTCCAGGAATGAATGAAGCCATAACACTTTACTGTGACAACAGTGGAACAGTGGCTAATTCAAAAGAACCAAGGAGTCACAAGAGGGGTAAGCATATTGAAAGGAAATACCATTTGATTCGAGAAATCGTACATCGAGGAGACGTGAACGTTATGAAGATAGCGTCAGAGAACAACCTTGCTGATCCTTTTACAAAGACACTGGCGGAAAAGACTTTTAACCGCCACTTAGAAGGAATGGGTTTAAAGGAAATGTCTCACATGCTTTAGGGCAAGTGGGAGTTTGTTGGGAATGTGCCCTTAAAGCATTATCGTAATGTTTTATTTTATTTTTGTAAACATTTGTTGAAATTAATAAAAGAAGTATTTATTTTCTAGTTTGAGTGTTTTATACTTGATAAAAATGAATATTCATAAGTCCATAATATATTATATAAACCATAATATTATTGTGTAAGTGTATTATACAAAAGAGGATTAATATTATGGATAATATATTTAAAGATGTCCGTAATTAAGTCAAGAATTGGACAACTTGACTGGTAATTATAAATGTGATCCACTCACATTATGAATGAAAAAATTTTATCCGAATTTTTAGTGTTGAGACACTTAGTGGATACATTTTATATAATTTGATTATATAGGACAGGACCAGACGTTATTTTAAGGTCTTTTAGTAAGTACCGTAATAAAGACCTATATGTACGTCATAACATGATCATATGAATATCAACCTTAATCCTGAGTGTTCACAAACTCTTTGTTTGTGTCAATGGACCTTTTGATTTGTTCGTTAAAGCCCAATTTAGATAATGGGCCTAATACTTACTTTTCGGAGGCCTGGAAGCACAAATAGTTGAGAATGTGTTTTACAGATACGGAATCCATAACTTTCTCAAAGAGAAAGATTAAATGATCCCCTTAAGTGTCGGTTTCTGGAACTGAACGGTTTGAGCGCTCTAATTTATAATAAGTTATAAATTAACCGTTCACTGGTGGACCCGATGGTACTTAAGGATCGAGAAATAATTAGAGGAGCAAAACGGTAATTTATCCAGCTCTAATTATGGATCATTATGGAGGGTTGAATTTCATGAAATGATTATATCGATGGACTGATAAATATTTTGAGTAAATTACTCTGTAATTTCAAGAGTTCAATTCCGAGTTTATAGTGGAATAATTTCGGGATTAATAAATTGAATAATTATTTTATTCAATTTATTGGAGCTTGAAATTATAGGTCCATGGTCCCCAATTCGTCTTTGAGTATTGAGAATTGATAATTAATAATAATTAATTAGATTAATTATTTAATTTCTTACACTTAGTATTATTATTTAATTAAATGGTTTAATATATGAATTTTAGATTGTCTAAAAATCATGTAATAATAATAATACATTTGAGGGAATACCATAAGGAGTAAAATTCTTTTGGTGTGGGTGGATGCCACTTGAGATTATTAAAAGAGGAAAAAGAATTTTTAATAATAAGATTATTAAAAATATCACATGTAATAAATATCAAATTAATTAATTAGATTAATTAAAATTCAAATATTAGATATTTATTGATATCCATCTATTAAAGGAGAGAGAAGAATAGGGATTAGAATTCCCTTATATATTTATGATTATTTAAATAAATATGATTATTTAAATAATTATATATTTATAATATATATTCATATACGTATGTATTATATATATATATAGAAGTTTTGACTTTTCAAACCTGTAAGCTGTGGGAGAATCCGATTTACTCACTTTATATATATAAATATATATATATATATATATATATATATATAAAAGTCAAAAAGAAAAACAAGACCGTGCTGTATATATATATATATATATATATATATATAAAGGTTATATATATAAAGGTTTTGAATTCAAAACCGTGTGAATCTTTTTGGAAACTAATAATATACGGTGATGGTTAATACAATTATTATTTGTGAGATTAATACTACTAATTATTTGAAGATAATTTTGGGTCATTAATCAGGATTTGATTTGATCAAATTAATTGGTCATTATTTCACCAATTGTCAACTATTGATATTTAGAGAATATAAATGTGTTATATGGTAAAAGAAAAGGGACCCTAAGTTTTTGTCAGACAAATTCTCTAAGAGAAAATTTTACGTGAAAAATTTTCTCTACCTCTTCCTCTCTCAATAGTCTCTCCCTTCTTCTTTTGCTTAGAATATTTCATAGTGTAAGAAAATTTAGAGCCCACTCTCTAGTTCAATTTTCTGCTAAAGAATCGAATTGGAAGACTACGGTTTCAAAGCACCAAATAGCCCAGACCGATAAACTCGTGCCAAACGTATTCCATTAGCCCCACCTTGGCGGTTTTGGCACGTACGGTGTTTTGAAGATTTAAGCACTTCCATTATTTCGTCTCGGTAAAAATCTATATCTTTATTTCAATTTATATATGTAATTGTTGTTTGATTGGATTCATATTATTATCACGTTAGATTTTGTGAAAATCTTGATCCGTATTGCATGTGGAAATTGTTTACTATTTGATTCAATTTAAATTGTTTAAATTGAAATTAATTTTTTTTTATAATTCCGCTGCGCAATGTACTCCGATATCCAACAATATATTCTCATTCAAACTAATTGGATTGAAGTATAAAACCATATTGTCAACAATGTTATACTAGAAGGTAGGAAATTTACCACGTCTGCCACTAAATCCTTTCCAATAGATTCATCTCCTTGTAGCAGTGAGTCCCAAATCTCTACAGCCTTACTTTCGATGCGTAAAACAAGAAGCAACCAATGATCGCCAGTGTGGATTGGAATAAAAATCTGTGGAGTGAAGAGGTACACACATGCACAAATGTTAGAAAGTTGTTGAAACATAATTCATAGCGCACCGAAATTAAGCAAAAGGCAAAATATTAAAACATATAAAGTCACTGCATTGTTGTTTTCTTAGTGTTTAGGTGTACTCAACTTATAGCAATGCTCAAGTTCTCCCATGAAGTTGTCAAATACGCGATGCTTTTGCATAAATCCAAGAACAGTTTGGTCTTCCGGTATAGAAGCAGTCTGCAAAGGTTTTACTTTTGAAGTCAATTTATTGCATCATAAAGGTATTCCTACAACAAAATGAAAGCGGCCATTGAAAAAAATAAAATAAAACATCAGGCTCGTTCAATATATATATATATATATATTTTTTTTTTGTGTAACATACCGTCATTCGCGTCGGTAAATACCATGTACAAGCCTTATTCGCAGTTTTCACATGCTCCCTCTCGGTGAATAGCTCAGCAACAACATTGATGATCTATAGTATTATAAATTTTACAAAAAAGTAAAAAGAAAAAATCAAACAAAATTATATAGAGAAATTTGTCGTATCGATTCGCGTTATGGAAATTATACTAACATCTCCAGTCAAAGGCTTGTTAGGCCTCAAAGACATAATTTAGTGCCTAGTTAGGCTATTCAACTTCGTTTGCACAATGGTTTCACTGCACTTGCAATACAACGGGTATAAAAAATCATTACAATAAGCAAATATATATGCTAAAAGCGAGTGACAAACAAGGGATGTCGTGCAATCTAAATACCTCGAATCTGCGGATTCATCAAATACATTCTTTTGCCTTTCTTTTAAGCAAAAAAGAAAATATATATGGTAATTATCGGCTCAGTAAAGGGAATTAATTTAAAAAAATAAAAACAATCTAATGATCTATTATTTAAAAGGGTTAATAGCTCATTTTGTCCTTGAACTTTTGCTCGAGTGACAATTTGATCTCTCCTCTTTTTTTATTAGTAATAGTAGTATCCGAACTTTTAAAATGTTGCTCTACCAGTCAATTTTAAAAATTCTGTTAGTTTTTTAACAGATTTATCACGTGACTAACACGTGCTTTGGGTTTAAAAAAAAATCCAAAATACCCTTAGCTAACAAAGTAGTGGAATGATTAGCAAAAAAAAACAAAAAGCAAAAAAATTTAATTCTCTTCCCCCTCGACCACCGCGACCCAGAGCCTAGACCTCCGTGCCCGACCTCCGCACCTCCGCGACCCCAACCTCTGCAACTCCGACCCCGCGCCCAGACCTCCGCGACACCGTGCCCAAGCCTCCGCCGACGACCCAAGACCTCCGCGAGGACCCCTCCCCTCCGCGATGACCACCAACCTCCGCAACGACCTCTCTGCTGACGCCCCTTCCCTCTGTAATGCCCCCTCTCCTCCGCGATGCCCCCTCCCATCTGCGACGTCCCAAGACCTCTGCCGACGCCCTTCGACCTCCACCGACGTCCCCTCCCCTCCGCTGCGACCCCTCTGCCAACGCCCCCGATCTCCGCGATGCCCCTTCCTCTCCTCAACGCCCCCCGTTCCTTTATTTCATAAACCACAAATTCACGAACAAAAAAAAAATAAAAAAGACAAATTTAAAGAACAATAGTCCAAGCTCCTCCGCCGACGCCATCTCGCCCAGCCCCTTCTTCCCCACTGACCCCCAACCTCTGCCTCCGCCTCCATACCCGACCCCTGACCTCTGCGACCTCCAACCCCTGACCTCCGCCTCCGCCTCCATGCCCGACCCCCAACCTCTGCCTCGACCTCCAATGCCTGACCCTCGACCTCTGCGACCCCCAACCCCTAACCTCCGACCCCCGACCTCCGCGACCCCCAACCCCTGACCCCCAACCTCGGCCTCCGCCTCCATGCTCGACGGCCGCCTATGCCTCCATGCCTGACCTCTAACCCCCGACCCTCGACCTCGACCTCCGCGACCTCCAACCCCCGACCCCCGACCTCTAACCCACGCGACCCCTTCCGCCCTTCACCCTCCGCGAGACCCCTCCCAACCCGACGCTGCTCTCTTCTTTTTTTCTTTATTTCTTTTTTTTTTCTATTTGCAATTTATTTTGACCTTAACTATACCTAATCCCTAAATATACAAGGGTATTTTGGGTAAGACTCATGTCATGTACAAGTCACGTGCTAAATACGTTTGAATTTAAACGGAATTTGTGAATTTTACTAATGGAGCAATAAATAAAAAGTTCAGATACTACTATTGCTAATAAAAAAAAAGAGTAGGGATCAAACTGTCACCCGAGCAAAAGTTCAGGGACCAAATGAGCTATTAACCCTATTTAAAATCACCGTATTTATTATGGGCTGAGCCTCATAAGAAGAAACTCTTGTTGGAGTTGAAGGCAACTCGCGAGGGTTCGGAGCTATGAGGTCCGAGATCGATGGCGTTCGTCGGTAGATTCAGAGAGGAAGGTAATTTTGACCGTCTCTCTCGATCCCCTCTTAAAGAAAGGGCGGCCGCCATTACCAGAGCTTGAACCGGCGCGAGCTTCTCATTGAGAAGAGATCTCCTTCGTCGTCTCTGATCTTCATCGTCTCTGATATTTATCAAAAACATACCTTCTGTAAGATTTGGGTTGACTTAACTACATGTATTTTATAAAACTGGCCGAACTGCCCTTAGAATTAAAAAAATAAAATTAAAATATAACGCCCTTGGCGGTGGAGGTAACCGGATCCTGAACTTCGCCAGCCTCACGGACAAAACGCCCTTCTCCATGACGGGGAGGAGGCATTAATCTTTGCTCCCGAGGAGAAGTTGATCAGCAACACAACAATTTTTTCTAGCAACCACACTCAACCAATTTCAAATCACCGACTCCCAAAAGCTCAACCCAAACAAAGCCACATTCTTCAACAAAAAGCTTTGAGCTTCTTAACACCATTCTAACTATCAACCACAGTCAAATTAATTTCAATGACTAAAACAAATCTCAACCCTCCAATACTCATAAACTAAATTCAACACCCAAAAAAGCAAAAGAGAAACCCATTCTGGTTTTGGAATTACCGTCCAAAGCGGGCCTTTGGCAATGGCAAAGACCGAGCCAAAGAGAAACTCGGAGACCTTCACCACGAGGCCCTTGGCGTACTTGCCGTAGTTTATGAGCACGTGCTTGGCCAAGGCTGGTCACCGAGCAGGTCCGAGACGTTGTCGAGGGGCGCACTGGCGGCGGGGATGCCAGACGCGTCGTTCTGTACGGCGGCGAGCGTGGGTCTCAGAGACACAACGCGGGACGTCACCGGAGGAGTCACGGCGTGCGGGGCTGGTGCGGCTCAGCGAGGTTCGAGCATGGCGGCGTCGTGTGCTCAAGCACCATGCGCGAGATCTTCGGGCTTCACGCGACGGCGAGGCGTGGCGGATCAGGACCGGAGATGCGCGGAGGGGCACTGGGTCAGGCAGAACGCGTTGAGTTCGTGGCATCGCGGAAGTCACCGGAGGCAGCGCGGCTCAGGGTTGGCCGCGGATTGCTGGCGAGGAGGTTCGCCGGGGTCGGGATCAGGCAGCGGCGCGAGGAGGCGAGTGGCAACGTCGAGCAGGGCGGCGGCTCGGCTTTGTTGACCCAAGCCGGCGTCGAGCTCGTCGCCGAGTGTGGGGAAGAGAGAAAAATGGGCAATCCGGTGAGAGTTGAGTTGAGACATAGGGGGAGAAAAGGGTTAAGGGCTACAAATAATTTTTTTTAATCTTTTTTATGGGTATAAATGTCATTTTACGTGGTAAGTTTGACTAAACTCATGATAAAGGATAATTTTAGACTAAATTTAACAACTAAAGGATTGTTTAGGAGTTTTTGAAAATATAAGGACGAAACTATAATTTCGGTAAAACTCATGGATTTTTTAGAAATTTTTCATATTTTAAATAACAATCGAGTGTGGCAAGATGCATATTTTTGTTTCAACGCTTTCAAATAACATCCAATTAACATCATCCCATGAGTAGGTTTTTATTTTGATTTCCATTACCCATTATGGGCTTAATTTTTAAAGAGGGAATTTTAAAATAAAACCATGTCATTTACCCCTTATTTGGCCCCCCTCATTTCACTCATTTCATTATATTCTATTTTTTTTAATTTTTTTTAACTTTGCTAATCCTACAATTCATCTCATTCTATTTTATTTTTTTTCAACTTTCCAAATCCCTATTCACTATCTTTAAATCTCAACCATTTATATCACCTTGAAATTCACAAAGTCAAACCATTTTACATTATTTTTTCAAACTATTTTCAAACTATTGTTTCTATCCTAAGAAATAGGATGAAATGGGTGAAATGATCACCTTAAATAAACAAGAGCAATATTATACATACCAATTTTTTTACCAACTTTTCTAATACAAACTCATGTGTCGTATTATCATTGGTCAGTGTTTATCACCTTGATAAAAAGATTTGATATTTAACCAATCAAAATATGACACGTCAATTGTCACATAAGTTGGTATAAAAAAGTTGGTAAGAGAGTTGATATGTCTAGTATTTTTCAATAAATAATTAATAATTTATACCTGAAGTAACGTGCTTTTTTATTTCGACTAATATAAATTTTGGGTATAAATTCAAAGTAAAATACATAATAAGCATAAATTATCATTGTCTTAATAATGGGCATTCCTCAAAATCCCTCTTGATTAAAGAATCCATTGGAAAAATAACTTAAAGAGATATTTAAATTATTAAAATAGATTTCTAAATATTTTTATTTGTAGAGTAACCTCTTTTTATTCAAAGAGTCATTAATGAGTGTTAAAGAATTAATGAGGAGTCATTAATTCCTCAACTAACTTCTCCCCCTAACTTCCCCATTCCTCACGATTATCTTCCCTATCCCTTCCTCGCGATTTGCTCAAAAAAAAAAAAAAAACAATCCTCCCCGAGCTCGTCCCCCCACCAGCAAAAGAACGAGTCATGTCGCGTGCAAAGAAGAGTAGTCCCATACCTTTAATCTCATTTAGTGGAAAGAAGAACCTTTAGGTTGTTAAAAGTAAAGCTAAATCTTACATTTATTTTTTATTTTAATCGTGGGGACTCTTTAATTATCTCCCCCTTTGCTAAATCTTACATTCACTTCTGTGGGAGAAATAATTGAGTTTGAGAGGAAAACAATGATGTTTTGAACTCACCTGGCTTAGATTTGGGTTCGTGACCGCGCGACCAAAAATAGGTGTTTATGGTCGCGCAGTTTTATTTTTTTGGTCACTTGTAAAAATGGTCACGCAGGTATAAATGGTCGTGTAGTTTTATTTTATTGGTCGCGCAGTTATATTTAATAGTCGCGTAATACTGTATATTGGTCACGCAGATGTAATTTTTGTTGTAATTTTAAAAATTTTAAGTAATTATTCTAAATTTACAGGTATGGGTCGTATATTTGTGTGTTTGGAATATGATGGGGAGTGGAAAAACTTGAACGGTTGTTGGGAATGGGTTGGAAGTGGTTTGACAAGGGGCTTCATGGTCGATAAAAGCATCAAGTTTTTTAATTTTGTGGAGACAATTTACAAGAGAACATGCATAAAGAAAAGTGAGTATACACTTAGGATTACACATAAGATTATAAGTGAGCGGAATAAGCATAGTTGTCTAATCCGTATTTATGATAATGATGATATCTCTGACATCTTAAGTTACTATGAAGATCAAAATGAAATTACTATACACGTTGTGCTTGAACCGAGAAAATGTAAAGGAATATGTGTTGCTAACGACGATGATGATAGCAATTTTGATGTTGGTGGGAGGTGTTTTGTCGACGATTATTTTGGACTTCACATTTTAGAGAATGATAACAATGAAGTGATATGCTCTAATCCTACTCCAACCAACTTATCTGATCAAACTCCGGGTGATGGATTTGATGTGGAAGGAAATAATAGCATGCCTCAGTCTCCTCGGCAAGTTGATGATCAGTTCGTTGATAATCAAAATATCACATCTCAACAATTTGATTGGGCGGAAGAATATGTTTTTCAGTCTTATTCCTCTGGTGATGGTAGACATGATGGATCTGATTTTGCTTTGGGTCAACACTTTGAAAGCAAAGAAGATTTGAATTTAAAGCTAAGCCTTGTCGTCATTAATGAAAAGTTTGAAATGAAGACGTATAAATCAACGAAAACATTGAAGGAAATTAGATGCGTTGATGATAAATGTTTATTGCGATTACGTGCTAGGAAATTACCTAACTCAAATTTCTTTGTTATTCGTCAATACAGCGGTTTCCACTCTTGTACGTTGATGAACCGATCAATCTACCATAGACAAGCATCAGTCGTGTTATTGGAGCTCGCATGCAGGGACACTTCACGGACATCAAGGAAACACCCAAAGCAAAGGTTCTCATGGGATATGTGCGTGAAGAGCTAAAAGTTCAATGTAGTTACCGGAAGGCGTGGAAGGCAAGAAAATTTGCACAACATCTCATCAGAGGGACGCCTAAACACAGTTTTGGCATGCTTCCCTCTTATTGTTATGTTTTAAAAGAAGTCAATCCAGGCACAGTCACCCATATTGAACTAGATTCTGATAATAAGTTCAAGTACTTCTTTATGGCTTTGGGAGCGGCAATCAAAGGGTTCAGATTCATGAGAAAAGTTATCGGCGTAGATGGAGCTTGGATCAAAACCCAGCACAAAGGAGTATTACTTGTTGCAGCCACGAAAGATAGTGAGTATCACTAGTACCCGATTGCTTGGGGGGTAGTTGATAGTGAGAACAATGCATCATGGGCTTGGCTCTTGGAGAAGTTAAAAGAGTTAGTCCCTGACGAACCAGAATTGTGTTTCATCTCTGATAGAAATCAAAGCATCCAATATGCCTTAAGGAGTATTTATCCTTTGGCAAAACATGGAGCATATTTTTGGCATGTTTCAATGAATATTAGGCATCGCTTTAAAAGTGGTGCTTCAATTGGAATATATAAAAGAGCAGCAGAAGCATACCATGTTGAAGAATTTAATAAACACTTCGATGAGCTGCGTCAAGGATTCCCCAGGGTGGCTAAGTATTTAGAGGATGAGGTGAGGTTTGAAAAATGGTCTAGAGCTTACTTCCAAGGCAACATGTATGAAGTTATGACAACTAACATAGTTGAGACAGTGAATAATATGATGAGGGTGGCAAGAGAGTATCCAATAACTGCGTTGGTTGATTTTGTCTTGTACACGATGGGACAATGGTTCTTTGAATGTCGTCGAGATTCTTTGAATATGACAGGATAAATTACACCGAGAAGATAAGCTCTTATCAGAAATAGATGGGATAATGCAGGTTCATTAAAGCCACGCCAATTGAATGAGAATGAATATCATGTGGTTTGCGGGGACCTCGACACAATTGTAAATTTAAGATCAAAGAGCTGCAATATATGCCCGGAGTTCATCAATGCCTCTATGTACTGTACCATGCGTAGGAAGAGGACTCATATCATGATACTGTTGAGCCGGAGAGGGAAAACTACGTTCAGCCTCTCTCTCCTCAGCATGCTCCATTTGCTCATGAGGACGAGTCGATGCAGGCTGAGGAGGTGTCGCAGCAGACCATCGAGGAGGAGTCGATGCAGGCTGACGAGGAGCTGATGCAGACTGACGACGAGGAGTCGATACAGGCTGACGAGGAGGAGTCAATCCATGCTGATCGTCCCATTCCTGCTGTTCTGTTACCACTAGAGATGAGCACAACATGACTCCTCCGGACAATAATTCTGTCAGCCAGTTGATAGTATCATCAGCATCATCATGCGGCATCTGAAAGCCGACATAGTATCGCTGTTGTCTTTCCTCGTCAGAGGGCTCAAAAATAGGAACAACAGTCAACTGCATAATAATACAACAACGGTTATCATTGAAGATAATAAATAAAAATAAGAAAAAATCAAACAACTAACTAATTTTAAAACACGCGACCAATCTCTAATAAAAGGGTCGCGCAATTCAAATGCATTGGTCGCGCTATATAATTATTGGTCGCACAGCATTAAATTTGTATTAAACTGCAGCTTAGTGTACCTCGAGGTCTTCCAATATATCTCTAAGTTGTAGAGATTTGGAGTCACAATACTAGTTGATTCGTATCGCAGGCAACGAGGCAATCTGCCCAGATGGACACGATTGACAATAATATTCCCTAGCTTTGGGATTGCCTCCATTGCCCAAACCTGAAAAATAAAATTATTTCTCAAAGTTAATTTTCCATCACATTCAATTATCAAATACATCAATCAAACAAAAATCAAAGTATAAAAACCAAGAAGATCGAACCTGAAATATGTGCGCGTAACCATAAAAATTATACTTCTCTGATGCGGTCTTCTTCATCTTCTGCATATCTTCATACTTGGCTTTCAAATCAACGCTCAAGTAATTGGCAATGTCCTCAAAACTCAAATTACCCCAAGGAAAATGATTCAACAACTCTAGATCTACGACAATTTGGAAATACAATGGATCGATGTTCTTCTTAGGGTCCTGTGCCATCAAAAACCCGGCCAGCAAATAAACAAATGCTACCCTAACTTTTTTTCTACTCCTAGACTCTGAATCCATACTTACAAAGTTTTTCTTAAGTTGGTCTAATGTCACTCGGGCTCCTACTCCAAAAAGTTCATCCTTCAGACATTCATCTTTTGTAACTCTTTCTAAATCTGACTCAGAAAGTCGACGCCAGAACTTCAATCAGACGTCAATGCAAACGCTTTTAATGAAAACCTAATTGGTTTTCCTCCAGTTGCGAACCATATCTCCTGCGTCTTTGATGTTTTAAGCTTCTGTTGCAGAAGATAATAGACCAATTGTCATGAGAAATCCCACTTCTAAGGCCAATCAATGAAATGCCCGAGCTGACTGTATGTACGAAAAACACTTAACTCGTTCGCGTTGAGATTGTCTTTAATCGTCCGCAACACATCTACTCGAGAGCGAATTGTGATTTTCGTTGGAAAAGACGCATTTCCAGTCATTTCCATACAAAATGGTGGAAGTTGTGCTGCATATACCTTGCGAAGAATCTGCCAAAAAAAACAAAAAATAATAAAATTCAACTTTCAACAAAAGCAATCAATGGCCGAACAGCCACACTGATAAAGATCAATTTTTTACCTCATTATGAGATAAATTTATTAATTGTAGTACATTTGCAGATACGGGCGAGTTTGCAGCGTTTTAGGACGTCATTGTCGTATTTCTGCATAGAGCAATAAAATTTGAGGAAGTTAAAAAGGTAATGAAACTGCCCATTTTTCTTTCTGCTGATCGTTCGCCCCAACTTGGTGACCAAGTGGCTATGAAGCTGCCATAATTTTTTTCTTTTTGGGTAGCTGTTTGCCAAGTTGGGGCGAACGACTGGCCATGACACTGCCCTTTTTTTTTTTTTCCTGGCGATCGTTCGCCCGAACTATGCGCTAATTTTTTTCTTTTCGCCCGATCGGTTACCAAGTTGGGGCGAACGACCGACTATAAAACTGCCCCTTTTTCGTATTGGTATAATAAATGAACGACCAATACTGAACGACTAATATTGATATTAATAACGAACGACTAATACTAATAACTGAACGACTAATACTGCGAACGATTAATAATTGAACGACTAATACTGCGAACGACTAATAACTGAACGACTAATACTGCGAACGACCAATATATCCAAACTTGATTGCGCGAACGATTAACCAATCCGACGCACGCCGATAAATATTGGTCGCAACCATTTCCCGCCATATACATTTCGTTTTTGTAAAACATACAACAGATTTCGTTTTTTGCAAACCCTAAAAAAAATTCTCAGGTGCTAGGGAAGGGAAACTCTGCTATGGAAACCCTAAAAAAAAAAAGCCCGTACCGAGGAAGGGCGTACGAGGAGACGGAGATGGAGCCAAGGAGATGGAGACGGAGATGAGTGCGAGGGAGAGAGAGTAGAGTGCGAGGGGGGGGCTGCGATTTGGGGGTTTCCGTTAGGGGCGGAGCTCTGTTCGTGAGGGGTTTTCTTTTTTCTTTGGAGGGGGAATAGTCGAGAGAAGGAAGGGGGGAGAGGGGAGGATTTTCTTTTTAATTTTAATTCTTTAATTGAGAGACTCATTAACAGATAATTAGATTTTAAAAATGCCACAATAGATGTTTTAAATAAAAGAAAAAAATCAAAAAAGAAAAGGTCATTTTATAAATTTTGATTTTATGTTATGTCATTTTGACCATTTTCCCTGGCGAGGGCTTGCGAGGGTTCGGAGCTGTGAGGTCCGAGATCGATGGCTTTCGTCGGGAGATTCAGATAGGAGGGTAATTTTGATCGGAGAAGCCCTGGCCGCCATTACCAGAGCTTGAACCGGCTCGAGCTTCTCTACAGGGCCGTCGAGAAGAGATCTCCTTCGTCGTCTCTGATCTTCATCGCTCAGGCTTTCTATTCTTTTCTTCTTTTTTTTTTTTTCTGATTAATCTCTTAGTCTCTGTCTCTCTATCTCTCGATTTGGTTGTGAATCGTTTGTGACCAAGCTTGTTGTTCTGTCTCTATAGTCATTTGGTTGTGAATCATTGGTTCCAATCCCTAATCTCTTCTCGTAATTCTCTGCAATGAGGGCTTAGAAGCTTCGTTCCAAGGCTCGCTAACCTTTACGTTTGTATATTCTCTTTCGATTTTGCATTTTGTCTGTGTGTGTGTGATTGATAATGTTGAGTTTTAGGCTAAAAAACTTGAAGAAATTCCATGGCAAAAAGTTCGAGTTTCTCTTGGTGTTGTTTGTCTTGTTCTTGTGAAATAAGTTTGTTTCAGTTGGTTTTATAACCAGTGTTTCTTTGATTATTGAAATAACTAAAAGAGTTCCAAAAAGACCACCTTTTATATATATAGCACAGTGATACACGATCAATTGAAGGTCTTGCCTCACTATATGTCAGTTTGTAATATATAACAAGCTAAAGCAAATCAATTTTTACATAAATTGAATTGAAGGAGAATCTCAATGTTCCTCCCTCTGTCATATTCTGGTTTTTGCTGGTTAGTTTCAAGTTGACTATTGTAAGGTGTATTGATTATGTTGAGCAATATGTGTTTAGTAAAATAATTGATCTTGATTTGGTCTTTAAAGCAAATTCATAGGCAATTAATCTACCATGGGCTATTCTCCAAGTCATAAACGTTGGGCACAACATAAAGAATGACTGTCTTTAAACAAACTGGGAAGGCATTTTGTAGCTCAGATCAATGACTTTCAACAGGTTTGTTATCTAAATCTATATAAAAAAGCATTGGTTTGATGATATGCTAATGGTTTGTCAATGTTAGGTTTGAAAAATGCCTTTGTGATTAGTTTTGTGAAGCGTTGATTGAGTGACAAATTGTGGACTGTCATTGATGCCGTCGTGTTGATATTAGCATAGCTCCTCTATATTCTTTTGTTGTCATTATTATATTCGGATACTGCTGAGTTTGTCTTCATATGCTCATGTATGTGTTTGTGTTTTACAGTACTTATGTGTGACAAAATTTCCTTCTATATGCGTTTGTCTTCAATGGTGGGAAGAGCATTATTTGGGTAGAGTAATGATTAGGCTCCACCAACACCGCCAGCCGCCTCCATCTCCAGCCAGACTCCCTCCCCATCGTGGACATCCACCTTCTCTCCCTTCTCCCCGGACGACCACGGCGACGCATTCTTGACCCCCAAAATCAACTGCTCCGCCTTGAATGAGTTCGCCTCTGTCGCCACCGCTAGGCGCAGCGACGGTGCCTGCGTCATCGTGCTCCTCAAGCTGCTCTTCGGTCCTGATGCCCCCATCTTCGTCACCGCCGCCGATCCCCCCGATACTCTCACCCAATAGCACAGCCTCCCCTCAGCGTCGTCGCCAGTTCCGCCGTTGGCCGTCCAGAAAGAATACCCTTTTGGCTGTATATGAAAATTAGAAACGCGATTTCCTAGGAATTTCAAAGCAAACCCAGATTTCTTATTTTGAGGCTAAAAGCCAAAGAACCATGAAGTTCAATTGTCTGTAATATTCATATGCCAAAATGTACCAAAAATGTATCTTTGAGAAAGAGAGAAACATAGGAGGGTTTTGATTTTTGTTTTTTATTTATTTATTTTTTCTTGTTGGGTGCGCTCAAAATGGCAGGTTTATAACCGGAGGAGAAAAATAAGCACAAGAAGATGAAGAAGAAGAAAAGTTTTGTGGAAGAAATGAAAAAGAAAGAAGAAAGCACACCTAACGAATTTTATGTGTGTTTGGGTCTGAAAGAAAACAATTAAAAAACTTCTGAAGGAATGGAATGTGATAGAGAGAGATGAGATTCTGGTCAAATCAGATCTGACGAGTCAAAGTGAGTGTGAGTCAAGGTTTTAATAGTATCAATGTACCGTGATTATCAGAATTTAATTTAGGTAGAAGAAAAGAAGAAGAGAAGAATATATAGTAAATTAACTCAAACTCACTTAATAATGCACGTGTCAAATTCGTTCAAATTTTTTCCGGAAGTTATCGTAGTGATTTGACAAGTTTTTTGAAGTGAGGGTGCAAATTATCAAAAATAAAAGGTTAAATAGCAAATTGTCACACATCGCGTAAATCAGGGGGCACAAGTGCAAAAAACTCATAAAAAATTCCGTTAAATTCAATTTACTTCTTTCACTCTTCCATTAAATAAATGAAGTTAATGACTTTTAACTTGGCTATTACTTTTGTTTTCGGCTTTAATTGTTGAGGAAAGGAGTCGTCTTCTTCATTAGCATTCTACCGTACAAAAGTTTATTTTCTACCTCTCATGAAAGATTTCCCAAGTAAACCAATTTACCCCTTGTTTGGTTCACTCATTTTACTCATTCTATTTCATTATATTTTTTCATTTTTTTTTCAACTTTTCTAATCTTACAATCCATCCCATTCCATTATATTTTTTTTTTCAACCATTTTTTTAACTTTCCAAATCCTTATACAACCTCGAAATTCGCAGAGTCAAATCATTCTACATCATTTTTCCAAACTGTTTTCAAACCACTCTAAACCATTTTCAAACTATTTTTTCCATCTCAAAAAATGAGATGGAATGGGTGAAATGATCACTTCAAACAAGTAGTTAATGTACACAATATTTTAAGGGTTTTTTTTTTTTTTGCACTTGTGACACCTAAACTTATCGCATTGTAATACTTTGGAATTTTTATTTTTATTTTTGTATTAACCCCTTTAAATTTAGAAATCGTTGCAATTGTCCCCAAATTGAAAATGTTTATTCATATTTTAATAGAATTTGGCATGTGCTAGTCATGGGCGCTTAAATATCTTTGCCATTTCATAACTAAAAAGAATAAGAAAAAACTGAAGAAATACCAAGGTTCATCTGGCTATATTGTTTTAAAAACCACTAGTATTTCGATCTTTTTTTTTTGGTTGAGCAGTCGAGAAACGTCTTCACTAACACAAATGAGGTTGAAAGAGAGAAGTTGAATTGCATAGTGTTCAAAATTACTCTATCCTGTAAACAATTGAACGTTACTAAGTGCTGTAAGTGATTTTTCGTCAGCTAATGTAGCCTCAGGGGTGGAGTCTCTGAGGCACATTTGAAATGGGCACAAGCTCACTTTCCCGAAAGAGAAGGAATGCCACATCACCACGGGAATCTCCCCCAGAGCAAGTCTGGGACGAGGATGATCAAGAGTGATCCTCGATCTTACTCCCACGATGATATGCAGGAGAAACACCACTGAAGGTGATTTTTTTTCTAGACCATTACCTCGGAGCAGGATTGACGGACAAGAAGGCCACGGATCATTGAAGATGACCTGACCTTGCAAAGCTACCATCGAAGAGGAAGTAAGGACTTCATTCAAGGCGGAGGGCTCGACCCGCGAAACTGATGACCCCTGATTGAAGATGCAGTCCACGAGTATTAGTTTAGGTCTTTCTTTCTGTTCTGCTTCTTTAGCCCCAATCGTGGGATATTTTGTAACCAAGCCCGTAAGACTCGGGATTGATGTAACCGTTTGGATATTTAATTCTCGAGTCATTAGGGAGAAATAACTGCACCATTACTGCACATTTAATTTGTTAATTAACCCCTAAATTTAAGGGTATCGTGCGTTACATTTCCTTCTTCGGACTTTAACCCCTCGACTATAAAAGGGGAAGGGAGAGACCTGAGAAGGGGTTGGTTGGAAATTATTCTGAGAATATAATTTAGAGTGGATGTAGGTTTTTACTCCGTAGGAGGGCCAAACTACTTTAAAAAATGTGTCTTTTATCTTTCCGATTAATATTCCAACCAAAAATTTGCCTTTAATTGCCGTATCACACCCTAGAGGTGCGGATCACGACGTTGGTTAAAATTTACACTAACAACTAGTAAGGACTTATCTTATTTAATTTGAATACAGATTTTGATTAGTGTTCCCAGATTATTTCACTCACAACTCATCTCTATTATCCTACCCTCTACTAAGATTCTATATTTCCTTGCTTTTTTTTTTTCAGTATCTTCTACAGCAAGTTTCATCAATAACGTTTCATCAATAACGTTCGTGAACTGTTGACAAAAGATTATTAGAGCTTGATTAGGCCTCACAAATCAATTTCACATAGAATCCATTATCTATTGTTCTGCTTCTATCACCAAACTTTAAATCTTTTCGCTTCATCTCTTCGGATCTTCTTTTACAAGTTTAATCAGATAACATTCATTAAACTGAAGAAGAGTAGAGCTTGATTAGGCTTCACAAAATAATTTCCTCAGAATCTACTGTCTATTGTTCTTCTACCGCTAAAATTCTAAATTTTCTCGCTTTTTCCCCCCTTTATGTATCTTCTATTGCAAATTTTAGTGAATAACATCATACTTACGAGCTAAAAGAGTGGCTGTGTCCATGGTCAACCAACCTAACCCAACCAGACCTTTGCTCATCTTTAACTATAAAGTGCGAAGGAGGGCTTTTTGGAACAGTGATTTCGACCAAAATGCATGTTTTGATCGAAACGAGCGTTCCAAGCCCCCCCAAAATTTATTATTATTATTTTTTTTTTTTACTTCGGGCGCGTGTCTAATGGACGCGCGTGTCACGAAACTTTTTTTTTTCTTTTTTTTTTTTGAAAAAAAGGGGCTTTTTTTGGGGGGTTTTTAGCAAATTTTTAGGGGCTTTTTGGCAAATTCTCAAGGACTTTTCCACAAATTCTTATTCTCTCTCTCTCTTTTTTTTTTAAATTTTTAGTTTCAATAATTTAATTTGTCTTTTTTTTTTCACCGTAGCTATCTGAAAAAAAAAAATCTTTCCATAGTTGGATTCAATTTTTTTTTTTTCTTGATCTTTTGACATCAATTGTTGTATACTTTTTTGGATGCAAACAACATTTTAATTTTGCATGTTGTGATTTTTTTTTTACATGGATCAGATAAATAAATTACACGAACACGCGCACAGCGCATGCTTAAAAATTAGTTAAAAATAAAAAGATTTAAGGTATTAGTGAAATTTTTAAATAAATTAAGGGGTCAAAGTACAATTTTTTGTGTGACACGTCATCGTTTAATTGACGGACTTAGATGGAGGGTGCAAAATGGTCTATTAAATAATTTAAGGTGCAAAAACGACGAAATTAAATAATAAGGTGCATTTGCAAAATATAGCACAAACATAGAGCGCGAAAATGTTATTTTTCCTTACTACGAACTAGGGTCAAATGTGAATGCCATACATATTCTCAATATTAGTCTTAATACGTTTTAATTGCTTCTTGATTAATTGAATATCTGATGATGTGAATGCATAAATATACTGCATAAAGTGGGGATACATCAAATATGATGTTCTATATATCTTTTGAAACTATTGTTCTCCTCTTTTTTTTTTTTGGGGGGGGGGGGGGGGGGGGGGGGGGGAGGGGGGGGGGGGAACTATTATTGCTGAAGAGCCTTATTTAGTTGTGTTTAAATTTTTAATATGAGAGTGAACTTTCTCATTCTTTTTTTTTTATCTTGTTTTTATATTTTAATTGAAAATGACAGTTAATATAGTCACATGAGAATATAAGCACTGCCCTTTTTTTCTTGATGAAAAAAACACATATGAAAACTAGAAAGAATTTAAAACAAAAGTAAATCCAATGTATTTGGGCGGTTTTAGATGCGCACATTCTCAAAATCTCAAATACGAAACTGCTAAAAAAAATATTTTCGGTTACAAAAACAAAAATCGGTCCTAATTTTTAGGGATACCATCTTTTGTTTTTCCTTTCGTTTTGGTTTAAGGAAGGCAACGTATAAATTATGTCTTGTCGTGGTCTTGCCTGTTTAATTTCGTATGTATCATGCTTCGTACTGTATTTGTGTCGGTCCACTCATCATTAATCGTGCCTATGCTGATGCTGGTCACGAACTAAATGAGCGTCAAACCCGGTCAGTTGACTCTTTATAAATCCCCGTCCCCCTCCCACTCATTTTATCCATTCAATTTCATTCTATTTTTTTATTTTTCAACTTTCCTAATCCTCCAAATTATTCCATTCCATTTCATTTTTTTTCAACTTTCCAAATCCCTATACAATATCTAAAATCTCAACAATTATATCATCTCAAAATTCTCAAAGTCAAACCATTCTGCATTATTTTTCTAAATCATTTTTAAACCTTTCCAAACCATTTTCAAACTATTTTTTTCATCCCAAAGAATGAAATAGAATGGGCAAAATGACCTCCCCATTGCCCGACCCAAACAAGGGAAGTGTGTAATGTTGTGTTTAGGCCGTGTCCCCCTAATGCTTACGCACGTATCACGTATGCATTTGAATATTGATTTTGTATTTATTTCATGTCCACCAAAGAAATTATAGTTTGATTAGAGGTTTTATATTTGTTTTAATGCAAATGAAATTTAAGAGTAACATAAACTATAAAGTTAATGTTAATCGTAACACGATATTATTATGTATAATGACTAATGGCTAATATCAAACATAAAAAAATGCCCAAATTTATACAACAATAAAAATAAAATACCTAAACTTTTGAAGTATTTAAGTAACTAACTAGCCAATTCGTTAATTACTTGTCCTTTTTTTTTGTACCTAAGTTAATTAGCACTAACTATCACTATGTAAGTAATTGAATTACTTCAATAATTTGTTATATTTTAAAAAAAAAATTGGGTATTAATTAAGTGATAAATTAGATATTCACTATAATTTGTTTACTAATAATTATTTAATTAGAAATTTTCTTTCTGGAAAATATAATTTATAAAATACAGATGACATAAATTAGCTTTTTCGGTTAAAATTAAAAGAATCTAAGGGGGCTGGGAGTTTGGTCCGAGCAAGGCCAAAACATTTCGGCCTCTGTTTTTTTCGTTCGAATCTCCAAAAAATGCGTCTATTTAGGGGGTCAAACTGATTTTTTTTTTCAAAATTAGGTCACTGTATAATAAAATAAAATATTCAGAACTAAAATGCAATAACATAGGATTGGAATAAAAAATAAAAAAAGGACTTGTGTACAAAAAAAAAAACAGCCATTGACACAGGGCCGCCTGCGGCCTGTCTGTTTCCACTCTCTTTTATGGCACGTGCGGCCCCCCGACCTTCTTTTTTTTTTTGGCCTTTTTTTTCTTTTTTTTTTCTCCATTTTCTTTTTTTTTTTGGTTTCTTTCTTTTATTCAATTTTTTTCTTTTATTTCTACTGTAGTGCTTCATACCCATCAGTGCTCCACCTAACATTGTAAAAGAGAGATATAAAAAAATCATTACTACATACTTTAATTTTATAACTACACACTTTTTAGTGTTATTTTGACACACTACTAAGGGAGTAAGCAGAGCATTATAGAAAGCCCCTTCATTTCTAAAAAAAAAAAAAACTTTTCATGCCTAATAATATGTAAAATCTTTTCTATAATGTTTTCTTTTTATAATTTTTTTGTTTAAAAAAATGATATTATTTAGTAACTTAAATATTTATTTAAAAAAAACATACTATATTCTTATTTAAATCATTTTTATAAATTTCCAATTAATATTTTTAAATGCACAAATAAATTATTATCTTTTAAAATATAATTGATGTTTGATTAAAAATAATTTTAAGACAATTTAAAATTTAACTTAATAAATATATAATATAAAAAATAATCAAATAAAAAAATTAGTTACTCACGCGCGACACGTGACTACAACCAGTCTATGAACTATTAAAAGAATCAAGGGGGCCTGGCGTTTCGTCCGCGCGAGGTTGAAAGGTTTCGGCCTCCTTTTTTTTTCTTTCTATTTTTTTTGTCTGAAACGCCAAAAAATGTTTATTTTTAAGGGTCAACTTATTTTTTTTTCCAAAAATTAGGTTATTATATAATTTAATAAAATATTAAGGACTAAAGTGCAATTAAATAGGACCTGCATGAAAAAAAAGACTTGAGTGCAAAAAAAAAAAAAAAAACCAACCCCTAACACGGGCCCACGCTTAGGGCTTGCGTGGTAGCCTCCTCTTTGATCAGGTTGCAAATCCGGCGGTTAATAACCGACTGAAAATTTTTGACCGGGTAATTACCGGTGAAAATTCGGTTATTCACTGGAAATTGGCACCGGGTAATGCCGGCGAATTAACCGGTCATTACCTGATTTTTCACTGCAGGTTTTTTTTTGGTTTTTTTAAATAACCGGTTTTGTTTTATTTTATATAAATTAATAGTTTTATAATTTAATTTAGTATTGTTTTATAAGTTTTAGTTTTGTTTTATAAGTTTCATTTGTTTTGAATTACTTAATTTAGCGGTTTTAAGTTATAATATTTAAATTTATTTTGTTAAAATTTAAGTTTTAACTTTTAAGGTTTATGATGAAGTGTTATAAATTATAATGGTAATTGATATCAAAATTATACTAATAAAGAATAAGTAAATAAATTTGTTTACATTATTCGGCACACCACAGAAGTCTACAACACACATGAACAGTGCAGTGGCATGACTAAAAAATGTTGTATTCCATCGGTTAAAATTCGGTGAATTTTTTTCTTAAAAAAAGCGGTGAAAATCCGGTTAATAACAGGTTTTAACCGCCGGTTAAAATCCAATTATTAACCAGATTTTCATCGAAAATTTTCGATGGTGAAAAACTTCGATCGGTTAACCGTTTCAAATTTGCATGCCTACTCTTTGATGCACGCGCCAACCCCCTTTTCTTCTTTTCATTTGTTTTTGTTTTTGTTTTTCTCCCTTTTTTTCTTTTTGTTTCTTTCTTTTAGGCTTACACAATAGATCGGGTTTCCGATCGGTATTTTTCGCCGACCGATAATCCGATCGAAAATGGTGGATGAATCCCCGCCCGACATCTACTCGTACAAAACCCCGCCCGACGACTCTATATTGGCGGTCGGTTTTGGGTGTGTATATTTGGGCTCGGACGATACCCGACCTGGGAGTGTGAGAGTTGAATGCAATTTCCATTATTTTGCTCCTTAGTTCTCCACCTCTCCACAGCCAAGTCCAGCATCGTCTCCCGTCGTGTACGTCAGCCGAGTTCTCTTCTCTCATCCATGCCGCCGTTCAACATTAGTGGCTCGCTTCCTTGCTCGTTCGTCGTTCTTCATTGCTCACCGATGTAAGCAATTTGTTACCCGACCGCCACCCGAAAACATCTGACCACCTTCCGAACTCACCCGACCGTCTCCAGCCCGAGTCTTGGACGGTCAGAGATCGAGAGTGATGATATGGTACCCGACCGAGCTCGGGTATGAAAAAAACGACATCGGTAACCGCCCGACCGACCGTTGTGCACCCTTACTTTCTTTTATTCAATTATTTTTTCAAACTTTCATTTTTAATTTTTTTCCCTCCATTATTTTTATTTTAAATCAAACATTTTTTTCTTTCATATTTTTATCTCTTAATTTTTTTTATTTCTCTTATAATATCACAATATTTTTATCATTACCTTGCTTTATAATTTTTTTATTTTGTCTTCCAATTTTAAAAATTATTTTTTACTATATTTTTTAAATGGTCAAATTTTTGTAATATTTTTTTCTTAATTTTCATGTATTTCATAATTTAATAAGTTTAGCAAAAAAAAAAATTTGTAGAACGTGTCCAAAACTAGTTTTTTTTTTTGGCAAGCAGTCCAAAACTAGTTTTGTAAAAAAGAAAATGCATAGTCACGTTTTGATGTGCGTGCTTTAACTAGTACCATGTTGCACGTGCTTTAACTATTCTATACAATATATTATATGCCAAAAGCGCTTCCCCAGAGTTTCGTAGCGTTTTTTTTAAGTAGTTTTGCGGCATTTTTTTTTTTGCGTTTTTGTTAAAAAAAACGCATTTTTAGGGGGTTAAAATCAATTTTTTAAAAAAATATTGGGCTTTAATAGTATTTTTAAAAATTTTAAGGACTCAAATGCAATTAAATAGGGACATAAATGCAAAAATAAAATACTTGAAAGCCCAAAAAAAAAAAGCCTTAACACGGGCCCGCGTGTCAGGGCTGCCCCCCTCCCGCGCCCACTTCCCTCTCTGCGACCGCACACCAATATTATTTTTATTTTTTTCAAATTGCTTATTTCTTTTTTTTTTCTTCTTTTTAAACTTTACTCTTTTTTTTTCTTCTCTATTTTCATTTTAGATCCCATATTTTTTTCTTTCTTTTTTTATCTCTCTTTTTTTTTCTTCTCTTTTGATATTACAATATTTTTTTATTTTTATCATTATCTTATGGGTCAGTTAAGGATTTAGCCATTTTGCAATCTATGTTTTAAAGATATAGCACACATTTTGAAACACATTTTGAAATATTAGCAAAATAGCCATCAGGTCAACATCTAAAAATCTATGACTAAAGAAATAAAATTTGTGACTAAATAAATAAAATACAGAATCATAAAATTTGTGACTATAGTCACAAAATTTCAGAAAATTTGAGCACAATAAAAAATTTAAACATCCATTAACGAAATAACCAACTCACAAATAAATGATTGCCTATACAACCAATTTCATAAAACTTATTACTAAATAAAAAATATTTTATAAATAGCAAAAAAATATGCAGCCAAAGAAGTCACAAATTTCATGACTAGAGACACAAAATTTTAGACAATATTGTCTGCAACAAACAATAAAAATATAATTCAAAAAATTAATGACTGTAGTTTCAAAAATCTAGACGCAAATGTATGGCTATTTTGCTAATAAATGCAAACATAGGCTAATTGTTAAAAACATATATAAAAATATGGCTATTTATTTAAAAAATCGTTATCTTATTACATAGTTTTTTATTTTATTTTATTTTTTATTTAAAATTTGTTTTTACCATATTTTTTAAATAATAAAAAATTTTCTTTTTTTTAGGTACTTCTGTGACGGGTTTTTTTTTTTTTTTTTGTGGTAAGAAACAATTCTGGACCGTTAAATTCACTTTTTTTGTAAGTCTCGCATCTTAAAAAGATAAATCTAATGGTCTAGAATTGTTTCCCATTAAAAAAAAAACTATAGAATTCTCTATTTTTTTATGCTATAATTTAAAAAGTTTTTAAAATATGCACGTGCCAAAAACCTAGTACTATATAGTAAGCAAACTAACTTTATTACATGTCACCACTCATAACTTTTCTCTACTACACTTAAACAAAACTTACTCTTACATTCTCTCTCTCCTCGCCATGGATCGCCGGCCGGAGTTCGACGGTGTCCCACCGCGGGTTTCCATGCAACCGCCGGTTGCCGGGAATCCGCTTCCGCTTCTGCTCTTGTGCCATATTGCCGATAACTCCGGGCCGATACCTTTGCTGGGCCACTACTTGCCGATTTTCTTGGACGTTGAAACCGCGCTGACTCTGCTTCCATTCCCGGCGACTGTTCCAATCTTCTTGGATGCGAATGTCGCCGGAGCGACTCCCCTGATCTTGTTTGATCTTAATAACGCCGGACCCTTGGGCCACTTGCCGATTTTCTTCGACGTTGAAACCGCACCGACTCTGCTTCCATTCCCGGCGACTGTTCCAATCTTCTTGTATGCGAATGTCGCCGGAGCGACTCCCCTGATCTTGTTTGATCTTAATGACGCCGGACCCTTGGGCCACTTACCGATTTTCTTGGACGTTGAAACCGCGCTGACTCTTCCATTCCCGGCCACTGTTCCAATCTTCTTGGATGCGAATGTCGCCGGACCAACTCCCCTGAACGCCAGACCCTTGGGCCGCTTGCCGATGTTGGACGTCGATACCGCGCCGACCGTGCTTCCATTCTCGGACGCCGGGCCGATACCTCCAATCTTGGACGCAGATACTGCCGGGGGGCGACTTCGCGCGGGTTTGGGCGAGGCCGCGGCGACCACCTGCGTGAGCCGGGGCGGGGCCGCAGGCGTGGCACCGGCGGCCGCGGGCGTGGCACCGGCGGCCGCGGGCGAGGCATCGGTGGCGGCGGGCGTGGCACCAGCGGCCGCGGTCGTGGCAGGCGTGGCACCGGCGGCCGCGGGCGTGGCACTGGCGGCCGCGAGCTCGGCATTGGCGGCCGCAAGCGTGGCATTGGCAGCTGCGAGGGCCGCGAGCGTGGCATTGGCAGCTGCGAGGGCCGCGAACGTGGCATTGGCGGCCGCGAAGGTGGCATTGGCGGCCGCGGGGGAGGCATTGGCGGCCGCGGGCGTGGCACCGGTGGACGCGAGCTTGGCATTGGCGGCCGCGAGGGCTATGAGTGTGGCATTGGCAGCTGCGAGGGCCGCGAACGTGGCATTGGCGGCCGCGGGGGAGGCATTGGCGGCCGCGAAGGTGGCATTGGCGGCCGCGAGCTTGGCATTCGCGGCTGCGAGGGCTGCAATCGTGGCATTGGCGGCCGCAGGGGTGGCATTTGCGGCCGTGGGCGTTGCATTGGCGGCCGCGAGTGTGGTATTGGCGACCGGGGCCGTCCACTTAGGGCCATGCTGCAGCTGGCAAACTCGACGCCATCACCAAATCTTCCACAGCCACCACGTCCACGAGTTGAGTTGTATCAGTATCCTCATTGTACGAAGAAGTTGGATAAAGAGAAATTGACTGCTCACAGAGCCAACAGGCACTACAACAAAACTAAATCCAGATGCTCCATTTGCGGTCGTAGGTTCACTTCCGACTCTGCATTTAATTCTCATACTTGTCTACCGATAGACATGTGATCATAGCCAGTTGTGTTGTTTTTTCTTTTCTGTTTTTTTTTTCTTTTTTTTTTTTTTGCTGAGATCCACGTCGTACTGTTCCCTTTTGAAGCTTGAGAGCTAATGTGTATTTTGTTGCATTTTATACAATAAAAGTCATCTTTTACGTAAGTTATTTCAATCTGCAGTAGTTCTTTTTATTTTTATTTTTTATTTTAATGCACTTACTGCAAGTTTGCAACTCCTTCATTCCCCACAAATTCCTCATCTAAAATACTCCCATTTCAAAATTTTGCATATTCTTGCACTCGAATTTGGAGTGACCTCAATTTCTAGCAAAATCGGTATTACAACGGTTGTGTTAGGGACGAGGAAGAAAAATAAAAGAATCAGAAGTCACCAAAATTACAGCTTTTAAGATACAGGTTATCAAACATCACATATTTGGACCAATACGATTTGTACTTTGAAATAGCAAGCTCCAGCCAAGGCTTGTAGTTTCCGTTGTAGTGGATGACGGCCGCATTCTCTATATCTGTTTGGTTTAGCGCCGGATCGTAGCCAAGCCCCAAGACATGCCAACCCCTGTCCAGCGGATGAGTAAGATTGTAAAACGTGATCAGCCCCGGTGGCAAACTTCCAAGTTTCCAAAGAGTTCGATCTTCGTTCTGCAACGCAGTTGTCAGATCAGTTACAAGTAACCCGAAAGTGCGATCATTTTTCTTTAAGTGACAGCATCATAAATTAATAGAAACAATACCAATATAGGATTGCAAATTATTTGCATGCTAAGGTTCAAGAAAGATAAGGGCATTGAAACTTACTGCATCTTGCCAACGATGGTATATTCCGGTTATGTTCTGCTTCTTCCACTCCTTCTGGTCGAACATATTCATGCCGTATGCCCAACCACAAGCATTTGGGTCGAAGTTATCGGCAATTAATCGATTTGAGAAGTTGAGATACTTATCAAACCTATGGAAGCTCTCTTTACAGGTCTCCACAGCCCCATTCACCATCCCTTTCAGATCAACAGACCAAAGAGGACTCAAATCCTTCTGCACAACTATATCATCATCCCGAAACAAGATCTTGTCCAGCTTTGGGAAAACCTCAGGAAGATAAAACCTAAGGTGGTTAAGCATGGACAAATATTTAGGGTTTCTGTATTTGAGATTGTCAGCACCCACAGATAGGGAAGAAGGGTGATTTGCCTTGAAATAGTACTCCTTAAGCCGGGCAGATTCAAGCTGACGAAGAACAGAGCAGTAAGAGGAATTCAGCCACTTGAAATCATCAATGTTCTGAACCTCAATGGTTGCACCGGCATGAGGGTTGATGAGAAATTTTACATTTTCATAGCAGCAAAGCTCAGCTTATCAGTGACTATATGAACAACGTGTTTCTCAGGCTCCTTTGCGTGCAGTACGGAAGAATTGACAACCACTGATGTTGCCAGTACATTATCGGAGAAAAGAGCGTAATGGTAGAGAGATGGATCTTCAAGCTTTTCTTTGTTTTCATTTTCCTTTTGGTTATTATATCCCAGCAGGAAATAGTCAGCCGCAAGCTGCAGAGGAAGGCAATGTAATGGTTTGGGGACTGTTTTTGCTGCAAGCTGAGTCAAGAATGCACCCATTCTCTTTTGTGCTTTTACATTCTCTTCAGCTGATTGAAGCATGGCTCTAAATTTCCTCGACACAACAGGGCAGTCGTATAAGTTGTCCTTCGCAGTAGATAGAATGCGGCCCATTGCTTTTGCTTGTTCAAGCGCTCTAAAAGAGTGGGAAATGAACAAAAACTGTGCATGAGATCAAAGAAAAGAGCATATCGTTTATTATCATGAGACTAGGAGAGACTGTACCTTGGGCGTAGCTCTACATCAGAACTTGCTTCTCGAATAGCATTCGCACTTTTTTTTGATTGTTTCATGAGAGAATCATAAAGACTAGTGTCGTTCTTTGACCTGGCAATGCTTGCATAAGCTTTTGCCATTATGATCTGGTCTCGAATCAGTTTCAACATAGAATCAGAATTTGGATGATCATAATCTTTTCTCCATATGCTGTATTTTCCCTTGACAGTGGTGTCAAGATTTTTAGAGCGTTCAATTGCGGCTTCTACCATCTAGTTATCAGCTTCTTTATCGTGGCGTAGTAGCTCTGTTGTCCGAAGACTTCTCCTCTCTAGCCGCATTTTCTGGAGAATCAGGAATAAATTACTACCTAACCACTACACCTAAAGCAGGTTTTGATGAAGAAATGAATATTAGAAGTCAACCTGCCGTTTGAGCTTCACTGGGTTCAATGACGAGAGAAAAGGATACTGGACTCCATCTTCTCCAGGTTCATGATCATCTTTCTCCTTGACTTCCAAAGATTGAATTGAGTCTGATAGGACCTGGTAGTAAGCTGCTGAAAATACTGGTGGTGTACTGCTGAAAATACTCACTGCCTTTTCTTCACGTAGAGAATAATATAAAAGACTAATAAACTAGTAAAACTAATAATAATAAAACTGAAATAATTCTTCTCTGCCTTTGAAAAGATTACAATAGGGTATTTATAATAACCCTAATTCCTAATAAGACTAGGATTCTAATTCCTAATAAGACTAGGATTCTAAAACACTAAATAATTAATTCCGAAAATAATAATAATAATTATCCTAAACTGAAAATAATTAAAACAATTAAATAATTTAATAATTATCCTAATCCTAATCCCTTTTCTTGCGCCTCACATAAGTTTTAAGAGGCGTAGGCGCATCATTACTCCCCGCCCAACGAGAAACCTTGTCCTCAAGGTTGAATTCCGGAAATTGTTGTCGTAGCCCATCAAACGATTCCCATGTTGCTTCATACCCCGGAAGTCCCTTCCAAGTCACCCGAACTTCCTTTCGACCATCCCTTCCGTCGCGCACTCCTTCCAACGTCTCAGGAGTCATCATAACCATCATATCCTCCGTTAACGTAGCTGGCAAAGTTGGCAAACTCTCACCTTCGTTGATCGCTTTCCTTAGTTGCGATACATGAAAAACCGGATGGATTACCGAGTTTCTCATTGACGCGTCTAGCCACACTACGTTGCCGATACGGACGCAACTTCAAATAAACCTTATCCCCTACTTTAAACTGGACGTCCCGGCGATGGTTATCCGCTTGACGCTTCATCAATTGTTGCGCTCTTGCGAGATGCCGTTTTAATTCTTTCAATCGGTTATCCCTTTCCTCCAAATACTCTTCTACTTGCGATACCGGCGTTACGCGATGGCCATAATGCACCAAATGGGGCGGATCCCGGCCATAGAGAATTTTGAACGGTGTCTCATGCGAAGCCGAATGTTACGAGGTATTGTACCAATATTCAGCCCATGCCAACCATAATGCCCACTTTTTTGGCGTTTCCGAGGCAAAACAACGCAAATATGTCTCAACGCTCCTATTTACTACTTCTGTCTGACCGTCGATTTGAGGATGGAATGCCGTGCTCCTCTTAAGGGATGTGCCTTGCATACGAAACAATTCCTTCCAAAAGTTGCTTAAGAAGACCTTGTCACGATCCGATACAATCGATTCCGGCATCCCATGTAACCGAACAACTTCTCGCAAAAAGGCCCCGGCAACTGTTAGGGCTGTATACGGGTGTGTCGCAGAGGGATGAAGTGGCCATACTTGCTCAATCTATCTACCACAACCAGGATAACCGTGTACCCTTCTGACTTGGGCAATCCTTCTATGAACTCCATCGAAATGTCCGCCCAAACCTTGTTGGGAAGCTCAAGCGGTTGTAACAACCCTCTTGGCGCCATTGCCATATACTTATGTCGTTGACAAATATCACACCGGCTTACCATGTCCTCTACGTCCTTCTTCATCCCTATCCAGTAGAGCTCCGTTGCTAAACGACGGTAGGTTTTCATCACCCCCGAGTGCCCCCCAATTGCGCTCCCATGAAACTCTTTCAACAGACGAGGTATTAGGAGGGATGCTCGCGGCAAAACGAGTCGGCCTTGGTACAATAGGCGACCCCCCTGCACCGTGTAGCCCGGGTAGCCGGAATCTTGCCGTGCCAAAGCTGCTCGGATCTTTACCAACTCCTCAGCCGATCTATTCTCCTGCATCAATGCCTCCTGGTCCACCAACACGGGTACCGATTCGGTCGATAATTGGGGCTCTCCTCCCCGTCGCGACAAGGCGTCTGCTGCCCTATTTCCGGCTCCCGGACGAAATTGGATCTCAAATGTATACCCCAAAAGTTTGCATAACCAATTTTGATGCGTCTCGGCGACCAATCGTTGCTCCAAGAGAAACTTCAGACTGCGTTGGTCGGTGCGCACAATGAACTTCCGTCCTAATAAGTACGGTCGCCACTTTTGAATGGCGAACACAATCGCCATCAATTCACGCTCATATACCGACTTGAGTCGAGCCCTCGGTGTGAGAGTGTGACTGTAATACGCAATCGGCTTTTGGTTTTGCATTAGCACCGCGCCAAGCCCATAACCCGAGGCGTCCGTCTCTACCACAAATGGCAGCCTAAAGTCGGGTAGAGCCAATACCGGTACCGTAGTCATGGCAACCTTCAGTTTCTCGAATGCTTGTTGAGCTTCGGTCCCCTAATTGAAATTATCCTTCTTTAACTGCTCCGTCAATGCCCATGCGATGGAACTATACCCTTGTACAAATCGGCGGTAGTACCCTGTAAGCCCCAAGAACCCACGTAAAGCCTTCAATGTTTTCGGCACCGGCCACTCTACCATTGCCGCAATTTTGGAGGGATCGGCTGAGACTCCATCGGCCGAGAAAATGTGTCCCAAATACTCCACACGCTTTTGAGCAAAGGAACACTTCTTCTTGTTGGCATAAAGCTGGTGATCGCGCAAGGTGTCCAAAACCACCCGAAGATGTGATACATGCTCCTCAATCGAACGACTGTACACCAGAATGTCGTCAAAGAAAACCAAGACGAACCGCCGAAGATAGGGTTGAAACACCTTATTCATAAGAGACTGGAACGTGGCCGGGGCGTTTGTGAGGCCAAAAGGCATCACTAAGAACTCGTAGTGCCCTTCGTGTGTACGAAACGCCGTTTTATGAACATCTTCCGATCGCATCCGGATTTGGTGATAACCGGACTTTAAGTCAATCTTGGTGAAGATGGTTGCACCATGTAGCTCGTCTAATAACTCATCAATCACCGGAATGGGAAACTTATCCGGCACCGTGTCCTTATTCATAGCACGGTAATCAATGCAGACACTCCAACTCCCGTCTTTCTTCTTGACGAGTAAAATCGGACTAGAAAATGGACTGACACTTGGCTGAATGATCCCCACGGCCAACATCTCGCGCACTAAGCGCTCAATCTCATCCTTCTAAATTTGCGGGTACCGGTATGGACGGACACTAATTGGGGGTGCACCCTCCCGTAATACAATCGCATGTACGTGATCCCGAGGTGGCGGTAGGCCCAACGGCATAGTAAAGACATCCTCATATTCGGCCAATAGTGCTGTCATCGTGCGAGGGACCTCCGTGTTGCAAACCTATGTTGCAAATCGGGCCTATGTTGCAAACCTAAAACGTAGAAGCAACATTCTATTTATTCAAAAAGATAATGAAAAATATCAAAACCTTTCTTCCTAGGCATTGCTCACAGTCATACAATGATCGCTGTCGGCCGATATCTCTCAGACTGAAAAAACAAAAAAAAAAAAAAAGAAAAACGAAAAATAAACCACAAGCAATTCCACATGATAAATCAAAAGTAAATTAGATCTAAACAGAAACCAAAAAGTGATAAAAACAATGTCAAAATTAAATTATCAGATAAGTTCAGAAAGACCTTACATTGCCGAAGTATCTGAGACATCAGCTCCGACAATAGCCACACGCAAAACAACCTGGATAGGTCATAATGAAATTAATCGCAAACATAATCAAATGTTTAACACTTGCAAAGGAAATTACAAGACGACGTAATTACTTTATCGTACAATATTATCACTGACAAATCTATTGATGCAAGTGCTAAATTTCGACCATGTAGCCAAAATAAATAAAGAAATAAACAACTAAACTAGAACCAAATCGTCTTGTATGGACTAAAAATGGCGGATCTTCAGCTATACTCAGTAGAAAACACTGGAAAATCAAAGCCAAACAGAGAAAGAACTCAAAGTACAGACAGCGTTCAGTAACTGCGATTTCCGATTCTCAACACTAAAGAATTTCGAAATTTCACGAGCTCAATCGGCGAAACAAAGCCTAACGTCAAAAAAATACGAGAACGAATCGAAATGCTAGGAGGAATTCAAACATTGAGGTCATAGACTGAAACGTTACCAGTGAAACGCAAAAGAGAAACAATGAAGCGAAGGTCGGAGAAGCAATTGGAATCGCTGCCATGGCGAATTTGCAGTCTCTGAAACCCTAGCTGATTTCTTTCTCAGAGAGAAATGGAAGAAGAGATTTGTATGGAATCACTATTTGTCTCTCATTCTTTGCTCTGATTCTTCTTCTCTCTCTCCGCGTCTCAGAGCGCGACGAACACTTTTTTTTTTCCTGGCACGCCAGGAATAGAAGCGCGTTGAACCATTGTAAAACGGTGTCGCATTAAGGGAAACGACAGTAATTTGCATCCAAACGACTTTATTTTATGTCTTTAAGAAGAATGCTACGGTCAAACTGACGCGTCTTATCAATCCAAACCGTTCATCACTATGAGTCCCACAGTGGTTCTTGTGGTGATGAACAGCTTGGATGTGGCGCGTCTGATAATAGCACTGCCATATCTTTAACTTACTAGTAAGTGTGAAACGGAGCTTTGGGAAGCTCAAAAGGAAGAAAATTTCGTCCAAAACGATTAGACGAAATTTTCGTCCTACACATGGGGTCAACAAATGTCGCCCGTTGATTGTGTGTTTTTTTTTATTTTCCTTTCTTTAGTCCCTTTTTGGCTTCTAACCAAGAAAGTATGATCAAATGGGCCCCTAATTCTTTTTATTTGCACTTAAAGAGAGGAGTTGACCCTAAATGAGGGGTTGATCTATAATTTTTTATATTATCTTTTAATCATTACTCTCCCTCCTTATTTTTCCCTCTTCGAATTCAATTCGTCTTTTCTTTTTTGTTTTTAATTTTCTGGCTCAATTATACGCGCCCAATGGACGCATGTGTATCCCCACGCGCGCATCCCCAAACGGCTTTTTTTTCTTTTTCGATTTTTTTTTTATAAAAAGAGGCTCATTTAAAGGGTTTTTGGCAAATTTTAGGGCCTTTTTAGCAATTTTTGAGGGATTTTTATATAAATTCTTATTCTTTCTCCTACTTTTTCAATTTTTTTAATCATTTAAACTGTTTTTTTTTACTGTTGTAATCTAAATAAAAAAAATTGCCATATTTAGATTTAATTTTTTTCTTCATCTTTTGACATCCATTATTGTATTTTTTTTAGATGCAAATAACGTCTTATTTTACTTTTATATGACCCTTTTATTTTCATATTGTGGTGTTTTATAAAATTATAAAAATCTTCATATATTTTTCTAAAATTATAAAAGTGCACTTATTTATTGAAATCTAACGAAAACATTGTTTGTTAAAAAATACTTTTGTCTTATTTGTTACATGTTGTGAAATTTTTTTTATACAGATCGGATAAATACATAACATGAACACACGCATAACGGATGCTTGAAAACTAGTATATATATATATATATATATATAAGATTAAGGAGAATATTTCATTTAAAGAAAATAATTATAAATATTCACATCCAACTCAAATTTGTACACGTGTCTGTTTTTATGTCCAATTTGACCCTTTTATTTATTTTGATGACAAATTATTTATTGTCTTTCAAATTTTGTTTGAGTATCTTTGTTTTATTTATAGTGATTCTTTTTAGGGCTCATTAGCAAAATGGCCTATTAAAATAACAACTTTTAAGAAAATGTCCTAACTATTCAACAATTAAGTTATTAGCCACCATGCCCATGTGGACTGTCCAAAATACCAATATTCGCCTAAATTTTGTTACAATCTCTAACAATAATATTTGTTACGGCATGTAACAAATGTTAATACAAATCGTAACAAATAAATATGTGATAAAAATTAGATATTTCGCCCAAATTTTGTTGCAATCTATAACAAATATTGTTACGGATTGTAATAATATTTGTTACGACATGTAACAAGTATTGATACAAATCGTAACAGACAAATATGTTATTAAAATTAGATATTTTGTTATATGTGTGTATCAAAAGTTGTTACCTATTGTAATAAAATTTGTTACAGTCTGTAACAATATTTGTTACAGAGTGTAACAAAATTTGGACGAACATGAGTATTTTGGGCAGTCTCGATGTATATGAATGGGCCTGAAGGTTAATAACTTAATTATGGCAAACTTAGGTCAATTCCTTAAAACTAAAGCTAAAAAGAGGTCATTTAGCTAAAAAAACTCTTTTTAAATACACCGTATAGGAGCTTTTGAGCGTTCCCACACGTGGAGCAACATTTTAATGTCTACTAGTTTTGTTACACGTGCGATCATAATTTTGTGATTAACTTATTAAAACATAAAATAAAAAAATAAAGAAAAAATATTATAAAAGTTTTATTATTTAAAAATTATAATAAATAATTTTAATTAAATAAAATAAAAATTATATAATAACATAATAATAAAAATAAAATATTATGATATCAAGAGAGACAAAAAAAATTGTGAGAGATAAAGAAATATAGGAATTAAAATAAAAATAGAGGAAGGGAAAAAAAAGGAGGAAAATTTAATTAAAAAAAAAAAACTAACTGGCGCGTGTGGGTGGGAGCGAGTAGGGGTGGGAGGGGGGCAGCCCTCACACGCGAGCCCCACGCACGCGGGCCCGTGTCAGGGCTTAAAGGCAATATTTTTTTTTGCTTTCAAGTCCTTCGATTTTGCATTTACGTCCCTATTTAACTGCAGTTTAGTCCTTAAACTTTTTAAAAATACTGATAAAGCCCAATTTTTTTAAAAAAATTCATTTTAACCCCTAAAAAAATGCTTTTTTTTTTTTTACGAAAAACGCAAAAAAAAACGTCATGAGACCGCTTAAAAAAAAACGCTACGAAACTCTGGGGAAACGCTTTTGGAACATAATATATTGTATAAATAAACCTTTTTGTTAGTAGTATTTTATTCTCATTTATATATCATATTTTTCGTTTTTGAAAATTTGTTGCACGTTTGAAATAAAATTTTCGTTTATTAGGGGATGGATCCCTTTTTTTTTCTTCAAATTATTTCTTTATTAGGGAAAGAATCTTTCTTTGATTCTTTGATAATATTTCTGTTCTTGTTCTGACTTTGGTTTTAAAATAGAATGTTTGGTATAAGTGAGTTTGAATTTATAAAATAATATATTGGATTATATTCCATTCAATATGCTGATTATATATGATTGGCAAATTAAAACAAATAAAATAAGCTAGATTATGTGTATTTTTTTTACATATAAGTCGGATTATTCATGTATCTAATCTGGAATATATAATGTTGGTGTGAAATTTGAACCAACGACAAGATCCGCACCTCTAGGGTGTGATGCGACAATGAAAAGAAATGAAGTGGTCGGAAGGGTAAAGAGATGGAGATTTTAAGTGGTTCGACCCTCCTACGGAGTAATAGTCTACGTCCACTGTTTATGGAATTTCTTGTAAAATGTTTTACAGAGTTTTTTCCCTTATTTCTTCTTAGGATCTCTCTTTCTTTTTTCCGTCCTCTCCCTTACTCCTTTCCTCATTCTCTTTATAGACGAAGAAGGAGGCTACAGTCCCAATGATACAAAACATCTCATCCCCTAATTCACGGGTTTGGTTCACTTAATAAAGATGCACCTCTGTTGGGAGCAGTTATCCAGAACTTGGCAGGATAAGGCTGCTGTTACAGTGAATCCCCTGTTCAGGGTGGAAAAGGCGGGAGAATCATTGAGATCTGAGTTACCGCAGACAAACTTTCTATTACCGGGGGTCGCTAGCTCTGAGGGCCGAGTCTATCTCGAGCGGTCTCTCGTTCGTGGCAACTTCTTCGGGGGTGGATCACCTTCGGGGGTCCTTAGTCCTTTTATACGCCAACTCCTCTTCGAGGGGCTTCCCGAAAACTCACCACTTCTTTTAACGGTACTCTGTTTATGTTCGAGGGTGTAGGATCGAGGATCATCTCCGATAATCTTTGTCCGTTCTTATCTTGGGGGAAGATACTGTGATAAGGTGGCATCGCTCTGTTCGGTGGAACAGGGGGCTTGTACCTCCATTAAATATGCCTCGGAAACTCCGTCCCCGAAGACACATTTGCAGACGAAAAATCACTGACAACATCTGCCCCCCAATTCCGAGGGTACGAATCGTGCCGCTCGGGATTTCTTCCGTTTGATGCCAATCTGCTAAGGATGCATCGTCTGCCGCTGGGGAATCCATTTGTGGAAGCGACTCCAGCTACGCTGAATCTTCTTGCTGCCTCGAAGGAAGACATCTCTTCGGTCGAGAACCGTAGAGAAATGGGGTCTGACTTCTTCGGAACCAGACGCTCCACCGGCACTGACTCCGCCGGCTCTGGCACTGACCCAAACTTTGCCTGGGTCGGGGTGCTCGTCTTCGACCATCTTCGATGGTGGAAAGTGGCAGTTACCTACAAAATGAAAATACGTTAAGCGAAGTATATTATGAGTTTTAAATACTACCTGCTTCACGTTGTTGCCACCGACTACATGACCGAGTCCCTATGAGATTCATTATCTAGTCGGGCGCCGCGTCCTCTTTGAGGACTACAACTTGTCTGAATCATGCCATCCGCGAAGGTCATGATCATAGCAAATTAAGCGAGTGATTAGCCCGTAACGTGAACGAGTTATTGTTCGAAAAACTGCCCTCGGTCAAACCTAACCATCGGCAAATTTTGCAGGGGCCTCTTTACTTCTATGCTTTGGTAATCACACCTCGGGGTTACCCCTTTAAGCATACCTAGGTCTTCTACCTTCTTCGAAGAGCAGAATGGTTCTAGGAGAAAATTAGCCAAATGCCCCCAAGTTAATCCCCGAACAGGGTCCCTTCTTCGAATGAACGGCCTGACAAGACAAACCATTTTATGGTAGGAGGCTTCAACGGTTGAAGCCCACGTAAGCCCTTGGGACCCCCGTAGTCTAGCCTCGCGCGTCTTCGAAGTACCTATAGGGCACACCTATTTCTTTACGGTACCCCGGATGTCCTCCAGGCTGCCTGAGTGCTTCGCGGTCAAAAAGATAGTCAGGGCAGTGTTTCTAGGACTTATCCGCTTTGCGGTTCTATCCTTTATACACCGAGTTTATAGTCTACTCCGCATCCTTTATACATCAGTACGGCTCCTAATCCTGACTTTGAAGCATCGCAGTAAATGGCGAATCCGGTAACTCCTTGCGGTATCGTCAGGACGGGTGCGGTGGTTAATCGTTTCTTCAGCTCCTGGAAGCTTCCTTCACATGGCTCTGTCCAAGCATATTTATGCTCTTTGCGGGTTAAGGCTGTCAGTGGGTTTGCTATCTTTGCAAACCCTTCGACAAATCTACGATAGTATCCGGCTAGTCCCAAGAAGCTCCTTACTTCTGTTACGTTCTTTGGTCGCTGCCAATTTGTAACGGCTTCAATCTTGGTAGGGTCTACTGCAATTCCTTCTTTGGAAACGACGTGTCCCAGAAAGACGACTTTGTCGAGCCAAAATTCACACTTATTGAACTTGGCATAGAGCTTTTTAGATTGGAGCCGTTGCAGCACTGACCGAAGGTGTTGAGCGTGTTCTTCTCTACTCCTAGAATAAATTAAAATGTCGTCAATAAAGACGATGACGAACTTATCCAAGAAAGAATAAATTAAATTGGTAGGGTCTACTGCAATTCCTTCTTTGGAAACGACGTGTCCCAGAAAGACGACTTTGTCGAGCCAAAATTCACACTTATTGAACTTGGCATAGAGCTTTTTAGATTGGAGCCGTTGCAGCACTGACCGAAGGTGTTGAGCGTGTTCTTCTCTACTCCTAGAATAAATTAAAATGTCGTCAATAAAGACGATGACGAACTTATCCAAGTAATCTTCAAAAACTCGGTTCATTAAGTCCATAAACGCTGCGGGAGCGTTGGTGAGGCCGAATGGCATCACTAGGAACTCATGATGTCCGTATCTGGTACGGAAAGCGGTCTTTGGCACATCTTCTTCTCGGATCTTCAATTGATGATAGCCGGACCTCAGGTCGATTTTGGAAAATACAGCGGATCCGGCTAATTGATCGAATAGGTCGTCGATTCGCGGCAGTGGGTACTTGTTCTTTATGGTTGCCTTGTTGATCTCCCGGTAATCTATACATAGTCTCAACGAGCCATCTTTCTTCTTGACAAATAAGACCGGTGCTCCCCACGGGGAGTGACTTGGTCGGATAAGGCCTTTCTCAATCAACTCTTCAAGTTGAGCCTTTAATTCTTTCAGTTCAGCCGGGGCTAGTCGATATGGGGCTCGAGAGATAGGTGCGGTTCCGGGAATCAATTCAATACAAAATTCGATCTCTCGATCAGGTGGCAACCCTGGAAGGTCGTTCGGAAATACTGACAAGTACTCCCGAACCACTGGTATGTCTTCCGGCACTGTCTCTCGTTCTTTCGTTCGATCAACAATGTTGGCCAAATACCCTTGACATCCGTGGTCGAGCAACCTTCTTGCTTGAAGCGCAGATATCGTCGGTGCTTGCCGACTGCGCTGAGTCCCCTGAAACTCAAACGGTTTCGTGTTTGGCGGGTTGAAGTGTACAAGCTTCTTTCGACAATCGATCACTGCATAATGGGTGGTAAGCCAATCCATGCCCAGTATTACATCGAAATCACGCATTTCGATCTCAATTAAATTTGCATAAAGAGTGGAATTTCCGACTCTAATGGGTACATCCTTAAACCAGGCTGTGGAGTTATAAACATCCCCTGCGGGGGTGACCGTGACAAAAGGAGTACTTAGGGTCTTTCTACAACCTTCTAGTTTATTGCTAAGGTGTTTGGCAATATATGAGTGTGTCACTCCTGAGTCGATGAGCGTATAGAGTAGAAGGTTTGAGACTAGTAGCTGACCTGCAACGGACGTGGAAGGGCCATCTTCGATATCTCCCTCATTCAAGCTATAAACTCTCGCATTTGGCCGACCGCGAGGTGTTGATTCTGGTGCCTTGGCAGGTGGCTTCTTGCAGTTACGGGCAATATGGCCCTCTTGGCCACAGTTGTAGCAGCCACGGGTCGTTCCGTATCGACACTCTCCGGAGAGGGCTTTATGGCATTTCGGGCACTGTGGGACTACGACTGTCTTTTCTCCTTCGTTTTCTTCTCGCGGCGTCCAACGCCCTTTCAAACTCCTATTGTCTGTTCTGTTCTGTCCCCTCTTGGGGTTTCTACTTCTTCCTCGATTCTCAGTCCTTTGGCTGGGTTCTTCTCTGCTGAAGTTTTGCTTCCGAAGATTGTATTGGTTATCCCTGCGAAAACTTCCCGAATGGGACTGAAAATGTCCATTCTTCTCGTACTTATTGTTTCTAATATATCCACTGACCGGGCGGTCCGTCTTGCTCGTCACTTCCTTGGTTCTTGGCTTATCCCATCCGTCGTTGCGAAGGGCTCTCTGTACTGCATCAGCGTAGGAATCAGGTCCTTCCCTACCGCTATCCACTTGTTTGACTATCTCGGTTCTCAGTCCGAGCATGTACTTCATCTTTCTTGCGTCATCTGTGGGAACTATGGTTGGTGCAAACCGTGCTAGTTCGTCGAATTTGGCAGTGTATTCTGCCACAGACATTGCTCCTTGTCGCAGGTCCACGAATTCTCTAACCTTGCTAGCCAGACGGGCTTCACCAAGGTACTTGTCGCGAAAGAGCCTCGCAAAGCGTTCCCAAGTCACGACGTTAACATCCTCAGTTTGTGCAACCACTTCCCACCAACACATTGCCTCTTTATCCAATTGGTTAATGGCGCAAGCTACTTTCTCAGCATCGGTAAGTCCCATATATCTGAAAATATGCTGAAGGCGCCTGATCCATTCTTCAGCGGTCGCGGGATCGAGGGTCCCGTCGAATCGAGGTGGCTTTTGACGCCTAAACCTTTCGTAAGTTGGTTCTCCAACTTGGTTGACTCCTCTAGGGGTTCAGGCTCGCCTTGGTTTACGGCTGGGTGGGCCGGTTGATTAGGTACTGGTAGGTCTTGGGCTGCCGGTGCCGGGGGCACAGGAGGTTGCCTAGTCAAGTCGTTGAGGCGGGTGAGGAGTTGTTCGAGGGTTGTGGTTTGCGTACGAATCAACTCGTCTCTTTGCTGTGCAGTGTCATGTTGCTCTTGTAGCATCCGGCGGACTTCGTCCAGTTCACAGCGAACAGCTGCTGGAATTGCTCTGGGCGGCATAATTCACAGGTTTTCAGTGGTAACCTACAGGCACGCATTTTGTTAGTCCCTTGACTTTGTCAACTTCCTTAAATTACTTATTATTTTTGAACAAGCAAGCAACCAAGATTGAATGGAAATATATATATAGGTATAATTTTATTTCATTTTATTTATTTATTTTTTTTAAGGGTGGCTATTTCTGGCTTATAACAAAGTATCAAACATAGACCAACATTCTTTTGTACAAATATATATAAATATATATATATTTCGATGGTAATTGATCATAGTAATAATTGGATCACAATACTTATAAATTTCTGATTCTTTGTATTAAATTGGGAATATGTAAGTCTAGGCTACGAGGCCTTCCATTCAAAATTTACCCAATTACACATCGTACTGCAAAAGGAAATACAGTTATAATAGCCGAATAGTAATAGTAATAGGGTTGCTTCTCCTGGAGCAAAAGTCAAGGTCATAACAAAATGCGCTTCATCGAGCGTACAAATCCTATCTAGGTAGTAAAGCCTAAAGTCATCTAATCGTCCTGGTGTGGCGCCGGATCAGCATTATCGTCGAGTTCCATATCGGTGTCGTGCTCGGAGGGGTCCTCTTCTTCTTCGGAGCTATCGTCTTCGTGTTGTGCTGCGACCTGTGGGGGTTCCACGTTTGGTGCGGGGGCCAATTGATTGGGCTGAGCAGGAGCAGAAGGTCCTGGCATATCGCGATTTACGATTGCTAGCTGAGGTGGTATATGTGGGTTACGTGCAAAACGAGGACGACGGTTCTCCGGTCGAGGAATCGGAGGGTAGATTTGGTCAGCGTACTCAATGTAGGCTCTCCTCATGGACTCAAAGGTCCGAAAAGGTGGATGCGGGCGAGGAGGTTGAAAATATGGGTGAATACCTCTCGAGAAGACCTGCATACAAAGTAGGCCTCTGATGCCGTGTTTGGGGTAGGTGTTCACCATCTCGTCGATAAAGCGGCCACTATACGCCCGAATGGTCTCTCCACCACGCTGGTAGAAACGATCGGCTCGGCGAGTCCACTCGGTCATGTCGTTGATCTCATGAAAAGCGGCGGACATACTTATGGAGAAAATAATCCAATCGTTCTCATGTCCCATCTGAGCCTCCCTCTCGTGCCAGTGTTGGAGGACGGGTCCTCGGAGTAGAGTCTGGGCGATGTCGACTCGGTATTCTTCTGGAATCCTAAATGACCTCATCCAGCTAAGAGTCTGCATCTCCCAATCTCTGAAAGGCGTAGTGTTCTCCTCCCCGGAGTATGTGGTCGCATGGGGCGGAACAAGACCCATGTACTCGGCCAGGGCCTGGAGAACTGGGACGGGTCCAGCTGCGCTATGCTGGCCCGAGTCTGCCGATGGCGTGTTTGACGGTTGATTCACCTCAGACATCCTGCATCGTCGTTTGTCAGAAAAGTTATATATATATCTACACGCATACGGGGCAAATACAATCTAGAACCCTAACTAATAGAAAGAAACTACTCTTGGTGCATTTCTACTTGCTGACGAGGAGGCGTGTGTGGCGAGTCTTCAGAATCGGCTAAACCCGGGCTCTGATACCAAAAATTCTGTCACGACCCAGCGCTAGGCCGTAGGCCGCGACAGAGGGGTTTTCTTTCTATTATCTATTATAATCTTACTTAAATACGTAAAACATAAATTACTTTATAACATAACGAGCTCGTATTTTTTTTTTTTTTTGTAATACGAAAGTTTAAATCTCTTTCCTTAGTCAAAACACATCTACCTGACTTCTCTTGAGTTCAGAAAAAAGAGCCACCGTTTTCTCTCAAGTTCGGGGCCTCGGGATTCAGTCCCGGTCTCAACATTACAACAATGTTCTCAAAATATAATGCGGAATTAAAAACATATAATATGCCACGGGAATTCATTTCTTCTTCTAAAATGCCACACACACCGCCCGCCGCCAGCTCGTAGTCCTGTCACTGTTCAACTTTAGCTTTTCCCTTACCTACAACACCAAGGAAAACTAATGAGTTGATAAACTCAGTAAGGGCAAACTATACTATCTTAAATATGCAATGCAATGCAACAACAATACAATCCATTCAAACTAAAATGCAATAATGAAAAGAGTCTGATCGTCTCGGGACGATCAAACTCTACTGTTACCATTCTTTCTGTGAGTCGCCGCTTCTAGAGGCTACTCTTCTTTCTTTCTTTCTAGCATTATACTTTTACTGTCGTTACAGTAATTGTTACGCTTACGTGATTTGATGTCTGGGATCCACTGATGGTAACTGCTTCTTTCTAAATGTGCGCACCACGGGGAGAGGGCCAAGTCTCCCATATATTCAACAATGACATTGTCCCGAAGGACGGCTCTCACTAGGAGCCTGGCAGTACCATCGACGTTAATTTCGTTTTCTATATTTTTACGTTCCATCATGATCTCTCTCTCTTGGAGGATCAGGAACTAGATAAGAGGCATTGGAGTTTTCTAACGATAACATAAAACACAACATTTGGACTGCTCAAGAGTCCTTGGAGTTTTGGCCTCTTGTCTCGGGGTACTATGACCCGCACATACTATTTCAGGGTTTCAATAACTAACAACAACAAGGCTCGGTTGTGTTTTAGCCCTAATCTTACTCGGGTTAGAACTCGGCATCATTACACGCACGGTTCAAGGTCCGGCAGTATTAACATTTTATTCTTGTCTTATTCTAGTATTATCACATAACAAGACATGATAGTACATTGTACGTTCTTTTATGTTCGTGTTCTCTCTTTCGTTTTTTGTTTCTCATTCTAGGGTTTCACTTCGGCTTCTTTACTTCTTTTAAACAAAGCATGCATATAGTTAAGCATTTCGAGATGTGTAAGCAACAACCTAACATACAAGCACATTCACACACAACTTGGTGCTGTAGGTGCATTGCCACTTACCTTGTGTAAGCGTTGAATATCTCGAATTTCTTCGAGTGTCACTTGCGAGCTCCGACCACTTGTTCTTCTTTAGTCCTTTAAATAAAAAGGAACTACTCTCGTTAGTTCGCTTATTTCATTGACTGAGAGCGAAACTAATTTTCTAAATTAGACACAGTATTGCTCCGGACTCTTCTATATATATAGTCTTAGTAACTATTCTCGAGAGTTTCCTAATCAAAACATACGGTTGACTTAGGCTCGGGATAGAACTCTCACGGACTACGAGTCCGGACCGAGCCTTGGTCCACTTGACCAATTTTTCTCCTTCATCATCTCTTTAAAATCATTTATTCACACTATAAGGATTAACAATTTTTACTATAATTCTTAAGATTTCAAAGCGTTCGTTTAGCTCGATATTTGGTTTCACTAGAACGCAACATTTTAGGTTTTGAAATCTTCCTTTACCATGGCAGTAGCTTCTAGGTTTTCAAGGGTATTTATCATCCTTATATTCACCGTCATCGAAGCGTAAAAACTCCACGTTGCTAGAGTTAGTTATATTAAGGTCGTTTTGTTACTACACTAGCGTTAGGGTTTAGAACTCGCCATTTTAGGCCAAGACCTTTGGCGTTCTTTTTACCCATGCTAATTACATTAAATGGACAGTAGCTTCTAGGTATTTATGGGTATTTATCATCCTTATATTCACCGTCATCGAAGCGTTACAATATTCATCACCATTCCATCTGTTAAAGCGGTGCATTTTCCGAACTACTCACGGTTTCACCAAACCGATCACGTAGCATCTTTATTTTGAAAAATCTATTTTTCTAATTCTTAAATACATTAAGGGCAGAGAATAAGAATATGAGGATGGGGTTCATAGTCCATTTTAAATTTCTCAAAGAGTTTAGGTTCGAATCATTCAAAAATCCTAGTTCATGTTTTCCACGGTTCTCACGGTTTCGGTACGACGATCCGTTGGAAATCGTCGTACCTTAAATCCTTTTAAAAATACATTCATCACTTTATCAAAGCATGCAAGGGCAGATATTAAAGCATGTAAAAGATAAAAATTGCCCAAAGCAAACATGCATGGCCGAGACACACACAACACCACAAAACGCCATGCACATACACACACGAGCTTCGAAAGCTAGGGATTCTAGCTTAGCTCGGATCTACCATCAAGCATGCTAACATGCAACTAAGCTATTACAACATTTCTCACCAAATACATCCAGAGGCTTAACATAAATGAAAACCAAGCTCAAACTAACTAAAATTATAAGGTTTAGAGGTTCTTATACCTAGCTTTTCTCGGTTGAGATTTTGGTGGTGTTCTATGTGTTGTGTTCGGCTTGCTCCTACTTTCTCCACCTCAAGATCAAAGCTTGATGCTATGATGGTCTAGGGCAGAGGAGAGACGGTTAGGATGAGGGTTAGAGGTAAGAGGAACTCATCAAAACAACCATGCATGTCATTCTTGAAAAGCTTACCTAAGTTCTCAAGCACAAATCTTCAACTTTCTCTTTTATTTTCCTACTATGGCCGAGCTTCTCTAAGGGTTGATATTCCAAGATCAAACCTTGTGAACCTTTGGGTGGTCTAGGACAGAGGAGAAAACTTGTTTTAGGAGGTATTCAAGAAGGAAAAACCGAATTTAGAGTACATGCAAAGTAGTGTTTTACCTTAGTGTGACTATGAAGCTTGAAAGCTTTACTCTTCTTCTCTTCCTTGCAAAAACCGACCACCTCTCTCTCTCCAACTCCAAAACTCTTTCCTTTCCCTCCTCTCTCTCTCTCTTGCTCGGCCTCTCTCTCTATTTTTCAGAAATGAGAGTGTAAAATGAGAACAAGAAGTGTATGGGTTCTATTTATAGGCAAAAGGGAAGCTTGGTTAACAAGCTCTAAATTTACACTTTCTCTCTCTCTCTCTCTCTCTCTCTAAAATCCGACCCTCTCTCTCTCTCCTTCTCAATTTCTGTTCATATTTCTTATTTATTAATTTGTTTAATTAATTGGCTGCACAAATCTCGGCCATTAGTTCAAAAATTAGCTCATCCAATGGCTCAAAGTAAGGAAGAGCACCATCATTACACTATGCCTCTTCACTCCACATTTTTGTCTTATTCTTTTGTCTCACTCTTGGCACTAATCTCTCACCTGGTTGGTCCACTTTAATTCAGCTTATTTAGCTAATATTGCTGCACCATGGTCGAATTTTTCCACTAATAATATTGTTCCGATGTTGCTAATCACCAAAATACGAACCGTTGTATTTTCAATATTTTCCAATACTGTGTGGGACGGTTCCAGTCTAAAAATTTGACAGATTATATCTCCGTCACTGTCTAATTAATCTAATAACATATATATATTAATCTAGGGCTGTGCTACCCTCGGAAAAATTCCGAGAGTTGCTTTAGACGCGACGGTGACTATACCGTCCTCTTTTTATTTTTGCTGTGTTTCTCAACTTTCTACCTTTCTGCATTTTCTATGTTGCCGAGACTTTAATGAGGCTATGATTGACTTGAATGTATTCCTTTCACAGGAATATAATTCTTATATCGAAATTCTAGTGGTCGTTTCAGCTCGCTATCTGTGAATTTTCCGTTATTTACGGTAATTTCACGACTTTACCGAAATCTTCTCGTTTCGGATTCGTTTTAGCTCAAAATGACTTCAAATTTTAAACGATGACTAATCGTGTGACTTTGAGTCATTTCCTAGCCTTAGAAAGTGAATTCATCCATACCTTTTCGTTTTTACATAATTTGGGGCAAAAACATAATTTTTTTGAAAGTTCAGGACTTATGTGCAATTAAGTCCAAACTAAGCCGAACCTTATTTTTAAACCCACTGTTTTGTAAGGTATATTTTTCTAATGTATGCAATCAACAAGAAATCAGATTTTCATTCTTTATTTATGATTGGAGATAGGATTGAAAAAGTTAAAACAAAAGGCTATATTATAATCCTTTATAATGTTTACACCCCGGCTTTGAGTGAGTAGGATAACCCCTGGGATGGGGTTTACAGGTTCTAGGTTGTGTGTTCCACAAAGTTCGGTTAGAGAGTTATTGGTATGAGAGGCACATAGTGGGGGATTAATTGGACATAAGCCGGACATTGTCAATACTTTTGAGAGCAATCATAAACAGAGGTGGTCAACCGGACATTGTCAATACTTTTGAGAGCAATCATAAAGAAAAATCTTAAAACATGGGAGGAATGTTTACCACATGTCGAGTTTGCCTATAATAGAGCTGTACATTTTGCTACAAAATTTTCACCATTTGAAATGTGTATGGTTTTAACCCACTGACTCATTTGGATTTATTACCTTTGCCTTTATCTAAACGTGTGAACTTAGATGGGAAGAAGAAGATAGAGTTCGTGAAAAAGATCCATGAACAAGCTAGACGAAACATCGAGAGACGTACGGAAACATATGTCAAGCAAGCCAACAAAGGGCGTCGAGAGGTTGTATTCGAACCTGGAGATTGGGTTTGGTTTCATATGCGCAAGGAACGGTTTCCTGAACAACGGAAATCAAAGCTTCAAGCACGGGGAGATGGTCCTTTTCAAGTCACGAGGCGACTCAACAACAACGCCTATCAACTTGATCTACCCGGTGAGTATAAAGTAAGTGCAACCTTTAATGTCGCTGACTTATCTCCTTTTCTTGCAGATTCAGATTTGAGGGCAAATCCTTTTGAAGAGGAGGAGAATGATGCGATCGTGCCTAGCCAACCGAGAGATATTATCAAGGCACCTGAAGGTCTAATGACGAGAGCTCGCACGAAGAGATTCAAGGAACAACTCAACTTGTTCATGGCGAGTTTCTTCAAGGAACAAGCACATTCAAGAGAGTCAAAGACAACGTGTGTGCACATCATTCAAGCAACTGAAGGCCACAAAATAAGCCCGATGGGTTACTAAGTGCTCGTCGATGAATTTTCAATACTTTTTATGTAATTTTCTTTAAGTATTATTTAAATAAGTGTTATAATTATTTTTGGAACATTTTTAGGAATTTTAGGCTTGTTTTGGAGGAGTTTATAAGAAGGACACCTGAGGCTGCGCCAATCGATCGCCACACCCAGCCGATCGATCGCGAGAAGACTACAATTTTTGGGCAGAGGCTGCACCGATCGATAGCCCATTCTGGCTGAACAATCGCGCGCGAATATGCGGAATTGAGCCGAGACATGGCCGATCGATCGCTCACTACAGCCGACCGATCGCCACATCCGCCGATCGCTCGCCCCGTTCTAGCCGATCGATCACGCCGAATTGCAGAAATCGTTAAATTAGGTTTTGCGCGTTTTCTTAGGTTATTTTAGGTAATTTCGAATTGTTTTTAGGCTATTTCCGAATTAACAAGTTTACTAGTTGGTGATTAGGGTTGTAAACTTCTAAAGGCCTATATAAAGGTCCCTTGATAAATAATAAAGGAGATGACGTTTTTCATCAAACACTTGTGTGAGTATTCTCTCTGAGTTAGGCTCAAGATTTTGAATCGATCAAGTCCAATTGCTTGGCGATTCGTATTGAACTTATCAAGCGGCTAAATCGCAACCGTTTGTGGCGTTCTTCGACCCTCGATTTATCAGCGGATCCATCATACCCGTTGTGGCATCGCAACAATCTATCCTAGCCGAGTTGGAAAACGGGACTTCTATCAATTTGTGTTCATCCGACAAGAAACGATCGTCAAACAACGGTTCTCGTAACGAGAATCGCATCACACAATTTACTCTTACGAAACAAAAATCCCTCATGCCTATAAATATTCCCCAAAAGCAACCTTTTCACATGCCGAATACAAATCACTAATATCTTGGTCTAATGGATATAAATCTTTAATTTGTTCAAAACCAAGTAATTTAGCATCAAGGGTAGAAAGTAAGGTATACCTGCGAGAAAGGGCACCGGCGACCACATTCTCCTTACCTTGCTTGTATTTGATGACGTATGGAAATGGTTCCAGGAACTCCATCCATTGCCCATGTCGCTTGTTGAGCTTGTGTTGCGCCTTCATGTGTTTAAGCAACTCATGGCCGGTGTGGACCACAAACTCCCGCGGCAAAAGATAGTGTTGCCATGTTTCCAACGCCCTTACCAATGCGTACATCTCCTTATCATAAGTAAGGTAATTGAGGGGTCCCCCACTTAATTTCTCACTGAAATACGCGATTGGCCTTTTGTCTTGCATGAGAACCGCTCCAATTCCCACGCCGGAAGCATCGCACTCAACTTCAACTGGTTTGTCGAAGTTTGGCAACGCTAGCAAAGGAGGATTGATCAACTTGTGCTTGATAGCTTGGAACGCCTCCTCTTGTGCGCGACCCCATTTGAAGCTCACATACTTCTTCATGACATCAGTGAGGGGGGCTGCGACGGTGCTAAAGTCTTTCACGAAGCGGCGGTAAATCCCGCTAAGCCATGGAAGCTTCGTACTTGTGCTGCATTTGTAGGTGTTGGCCAATCTCGGATGGCTTACACCTTTTCTTCATCTACCCGCACTCCTTTAGCACTTACAAATAAACCCAAGAAAACAACGTGATCGGTGCAAAAATGGCACTTGTTAAAGTTAGCATATAATTTCTCACGCTGTAGAACAATAAAAACCTCTCTCAAATGGAAAACATGTTCTTCTAAGGTTTTGCTATAAATCAATATGTCATCAAAGTAAACTACCACAAACTTCCCTATGAATGGACGTAAGACATGATTCATAAGTCGTATGAATGAACTAGGGGCGTTAGTTAAACCAAAAGACATCACTAACCATTCATACAACCCATGTTTAGTTTTAAAAGCAGTTTTCCATTCATCTTCTTCCTTCATTCTAATTTGGTGGTACCCACTTTTTAAGTCAAACTTTGAGAAAATACATGCACCATGCAACTCATCTAACATGCCATCCAAACGAGGAATGGGAAAATGATACTTTACCGTGATGTTGTTGATTGCTCGACAATCAACGCACATCCGTGAAGAACCATCCTTCTTTGGAACGAGTAACACCGGAACGGCGCATGGGCTCATGCTTTCTCGAATGCACCCCTTCACCAATAGCTCTTCCACTGGCCGTTGCAACTCTTTTGTCTCCTCCGAGTTGGTACGGTAAGCCGGCCTGCTTGGTAGCGAGGCGCCGGGTACAAGGTCGATTTGGTGTTCAATGCCGCGGATGGGTGGTAACCCTGCAGGCATGTCTTCCACGACCACATCTTGAAATTCCTGCAAGAGAGCATCAATGGCACTAGGTAGAACCTTGCCACTAGAGTTAGTTAAAAGTGTAGCCTCCTTGTACAAAAGTAAAATCATTGGCTTATTTGTTAGGAAAGCTCTCCGCACTTCTCTCGCTCCCACAAATAAATTCTTTTTTGAACACTCGTGTTTGACCTCACTTATCTTTTGTGGACACTCTTGTATTTCCTCACAACTCACTTTATTACTCTTCTTTTGTATCTCTTTCGCTCTCTTTTGTCGCTCACTATCTTTTTCTCTCACATTCTCTTTTTGTTTCACTCTCTCTTGCTGTAGCTTAACTTGATCTTCATGAACTTGCTGCGGTGTCAAAGGTACAAGAGTGATGGTCCGGTTGTTTCGCATGAGTGAATACTTGTTGGTGTAACCATCATGTACCACCCGATGGTCGAATTGCCAAGGTCTCCCAAGAAGGATATGCCCCGCATCGATGGGAGCAACATCACACAACACTTCATCTTCATATTTTCCGATGCGAAACGAAACTAACACCTGTCGAGTAACTCGAATTTCGCCCCAATCATTGAACCATTGAAGCTTGTATGGGCGAGGGTGATTAGTCATTGAAATTTCGAGCTTGTTGACCATTGTAGTGCTTGCGACATTCGTGCAGCTACCTCCATCGATAATCATGCTACAAATCTTGTCACGGACTTGACATCGTGTATGGAAGATATTCTCCCGTTGCTCTTTGTCGCTTTCCTCCTTGGCATTCACGTTTAAAGCTCTTCGTGCAACTAATGTGATGGCCGCATCTGCTACAACTTCGTCATCCGAGACATCATCCAAAAGTGGCATTGCATCGTCATCCTCATCTTCTTCACTTACCACTTCTCCATTGTCTAGAATTACCATACTCCTCTTATTCGGACAATTGGTCGATATGTGGCCAAAACCTTGACACTTGTAGCACTTTATGTCCCGACTACGTGTTGTTGAAGCCTCGGGTTTGCTTGTCACTTGTGAAGTTGAAGAAGTTGGCTTGGATTCATACTTGAGTTTTCCTCCTTGCTTATCGTCTTTTGATAACGGTTTTTTCTAACTTGGTTGCTCCGGATAACGATTGAATCGAGTACTACCCCTCGTCTTGAGTTGCCGCTCTATCTTGATCGCCATGTGTAACAGGTCCTCCATCTCCACATAGTGTTGCAACTCAACTTGATTAGCGATCTCTACATTCAAACCCGCCAAGAATCTCGCCATTGTGGCCTCCCGATCCTCCTCAACATTGGCTCTAATCATAGCAATCTCCATCTCACGGTGGTACTCCTCTACACTTCGTCCACCTTGTCTGAGTTGTTGGAGCTTCTTGTACAATTCTCGATAATAGTGGCGAGGAACAAATCGCCTCTTCATAACTGCCTTCATCTCGTCCCAAGTAGTTATTGGTCTCTCTCCGGCTCGCCTTCTATTTGTAACCAGTTGATCCCACCATGCTACGGCATAATCAGTGAATTCGGCTGCGGCAAGCTTTACCTTCTTGTCGTCGGTACAGTTGTGGCAATCGCAGACAAATTGCACCTTCGTTTCCCACTCAAAATAGGCTTCGGGGTCACTCTTCCCTTGGAATGACGGCACCTTCAATTTGATACCCCCAATACTCCCATCTTCCCGATTCCTATCTCCTCTACCCCCATGAAACCTTCTAGCATTACCCCCATATCCTCTAATTTCTTCCTCTTCGAGAACATCCCCAACGAAAGGGTCAAATTCCTCCTCAACATCTCTTCGATGAACCCGTTCTCTCCGAGCTTCATTGCAGATTCGTGGTTGAGGTGCTTGATGGAATTCTCGACTCTTTCTAGCCTTTCGTGCACTGCGTCGAACTTGGTATTCATTCGTCTCATCTCCCCTAACAATGCTTCCATCGTCAATTTCGGGTCCATCCCTCCGTGTACATCCTCAAGACTTTGATTAGACATATTTGCTGCAAAACAAAGTTAGATAAAAGAAAAGCAGGACCTCACCAATCACTCCCTTACGTGTTTCGCTCTAAGTATGACTCAATCACTCGTGTATAAGACTAATTGGCTTTGACCCTCTATTAGACTCACACACTTTGCCTTTTACTACTCGGTCAATCCTCTTTCGGTTCTTATCGAACTAACCACGCACAAGAACGCTTGAGTAGCAATTCACACGACTCACTAAGAACTTAAACACAACAGTTCGAGAAAATTTAGACTCAATCCAACAATGAGGTAATGAAATAATGACTAAGGCTCCTCAATTTTTTTTTTTTATACTATGGTGATGACGTTTTTTTTTTTTTTTTTGAATAGGCGTCAATGATAGAAAAAACGCCTAATATAAAGAAAACTCGATACTAAGACGAAGAAGATGAAGAATAAGACAATTTCAACACGACACCACTAGGATTTAAAGGATCCGAATTTTTTATTTTTTTTACTCTAAGAAAATCACGAAACAAAAATTAAAGGATAGGAAAACCTAATTCGTAGAACCTGTGCTCAGATACCAACTGATATGAACCCCGCGCGTTGTGCTCGTGATTCACGGTTTGTTTACGGATCGTCTACGGAAATTAGGTTCGAAGGTGGATCGAATGGTGCTCGAACGATTGCAAAAAGTTCGTTCGATAAGCCGGCGAACGCCACAAGATAAATTCTTGTGTCAACGAGATAAATTCTCGCCTACGCTCGTTGTCCAAGGTAAATCCTTTGGCACTTTGGGTAAATCCCGGGTTAGTTCTTCGAAGAACTCAAGAGGAGAGAATGCTCTCAAAACACACAAGGTTTCTGAATAATACGTCTGATACTTTATTGATGAAAGTTGGCCTTTAAATAGGCTCATAAGTTTTACAACCCTAATAAGACTCTAAAATTCGGAAATTACCCAAAACAATTCGAAATTACTAAAAATAAACTAATAAAACGCGTTAAAATAAAGTCTGCCGAAAATTAATCGTTTTGGCGATCGATCGGCTGGAACTGGACGAACGATCGGCGGTGCTGGCGATCGATCGGCTGGAATCCCGCGAACGATTGGCGATGGCACTGCCCTCCAGTTTCCAATGTGTGCATAAAATTGCCGTAAACTACTAAAACGACTCTAAGATGTTCCTAAACCATAATTAAACTATTTTAGCTTCTAATTACATAAAATTGTCTTTAATTTCTACGCGAACTCTTAATGGCTCGTCTCGGCTTGAATGACATGCAGGAGCCATTGTTGTTGAACTCCTTTGATTGCTTCCTTCTCAACAGCGTCGATTTCTTGATCTTGAAGCTTTGTGATCAAACTTTGGAGTTCTTCCTTGAATCGCTTGGCTCGAGCTCTCGTAACTGGACCCGTGGGTACTGTGTATCGCTCACCAAGGGCTTGCGTAGTTACGTCCTCGTCAAGTGGAAAAATAGGAGAGAAGCAAACACTCAAGCAACGGAGAGGAAAGAAAAGAGAGCAAGAAGAAAAGTTTTCTTCTTAGACAACGTGGCGTTGAGAAAGCCTTTATTTCGGGCGAGCCAATGATTTTATTTGTGTACAAGGAGGCTACCCTTTTTGCTAACGCTCAAGGTGAGGAATTGCCTAGTGCTATTGTTTCTCCTTTGCAGGAATTTGAGGACGTAGTGGTAGATGAGATACCACCGGAGTTGCCACCCATCCGAGGAATCGAACATCAAATCAATTTCGTACCCAGAGCCACTTTACCAAATAGACCTGCCTACCGAGCCAATCCGAAGGAGACAAAAGAGCTGCAACGGCAAGTTGAAGAATTACTTTCCAAGGGATATATTCGGGAGAGTATGAGTCCTTGCGCGGTGCCTGTGCTACTAGTGCTAAAGAAAGAAGGGTCATCAAGGATGTGCGTTGATTGTCGAGCAATCAACAATATCACGGTAAAGTATCACTTTCCAATTCCTCGTTTGGATGATATGTTAGATGAACTTCATGGTGCATGCATGTTTTCAAAAGTAGATTTAAAGAGTGGATATCACCAAATTCGCATGCGTGAGGGTGATGAGTGGAAGATGGCTTTCAAAACCAAACAAGGGTTGTATGAATGGTTAGTGATGCCATTTGGGTTGTATGCGGCTCATGAATCATGTCTTGCGTTCGTTCATTGGTAAATTTGTAGTTGTGTATTTTGATGACATTTTGATCTATAGCAAGTCATTGGATGAACATGTTTTACATTTAAAACAAGTTTTCATTGTGCTTAGACAAGACAAACTATATGCTAATTTGTAGAAGTGCACATTCCACACCGACCATATCATATTTTTGGGTTTTGTTGTGAGTGCTAACGGAGTGCAGGTAGATCAAGAGAAGGTGCGATCCATCCGAGAATGGCCAACACCAACTAATGCCTCACAGGTCCGAAGCTTTCATGGCCTAGCGGGATCCTACCGCCGCTTTGTCAAAGATTTTAGCACTGTTGCCGCCCCCTTCACTGAGGTAATGAAGAAGAATGTTGTCTTCCATTGGGGCGAAGAACAAGAAAAGGCTTTTCGGGCAATTAAGGATCGATTGATAAACCCACCGGTATTAGCCTTGCCCTACTTCGACAAACCTTTCGAAGTAGAGTGCGATGCATCAGGAGTTGGCATTGGAGCAGTTCTCATGCAAGATAGGCGACCCATCGCCTTCTTCAGTGAGAAACTAAGTGGGGCAACCTTAAATTACCCTACTTATGACGAAGAAATATATGCACTCGTCCGGGCATTGGAGACGTGGCAGCACTACTTGTTGGCGCGAGAGTTCGTGGTCCACACCGACCATAAATCACTCAAGTTCTTGAAGGCACAACACAAGCTCAACCGACGCCACGCTCAATGGATGGAATTCTTGGAGCCTTTCCCGTATGTTATCAAGTTCAAGAAAGGTAAGGAGAATGTGGTAACTGATGCCCTTTCTCGTAGGTATACACTACTTTCAATTCTAACAACTAAACTTTTGGGATTTGGACATCTTAAGGAATTGTATGCTAGTGATACTGATTTTGCTGATGTATTTGCTATTTGTGAAAGATCAGGGAAAGACGACTTTTATCGGTATGATGGATTCTTATTCAAAGGATCTAGATTGTGCATTCCTCAAAGCTCCATCCGAGAGTTACTTGTGCGAGAGGCACATAGTGGGGGATTAATAGGACATTTTGGGATAGCAAAAATGTTAGAAATCCTCCACCCACACTTTTACTGGCCACGATTAAGGAGAGATGTTGAGAGGATTTGTGAGCGGTGTGTCAAATGCAAACAAACTAAGTCCAAGTCCAATCCTCATGGTCTTTATACCCTGCTTCCAATTCCAGAAGCACCTTGGGTAGATGTGTCTATGGATTTTGTCCTTGGCTTGCCTCGGACTCGTCGGGGTAGGGATTCAGTCTTTGTGGTGGTCGATAGGTTTTCTAAGATGGCACATTTCATTCCATGTCATAAAACTGATAATGCGTCTAATGTGGCTGATTTGTTCTTTAGGGAGGTTGTTCGCTTGCATGGAATGCCGAGGACTATTGTGTCGGATAGGGATGCTAAGTTTCTTAGTTACTTCTGGAAGACCTTGTGGGCTAAGTTGGGTACTAAGTTATTGTTTAGTATAACATATCACCCACAAATTGATGGGCAAACCGAAGTAGTAAACAGAACCTTGTCTACACTTTTGAGAGCCATTATAAAAAAGAACATCAAGACTTGGGAGGATTGTTTACCACACGTAGAGTTTGCATATAATAGGGCTGTCCACTACACTACAAAGTTTTCTCCCTTTGAAATTGTGTTTGGTTTCAATCCACTAATACCATTAGATCTATTACCTTTGCCTTTATCTGAACGTGTGAACACAGATGGAAAGAAGAAGGCGGAGTTTGTCAAGAAGATACATGAAGACGCCAGGCGCAACATAGAGCGACGTACTGAGACGTACGCAAAGCAAGCAAACAAGGGGCGTAGAGAGGTTGTATTCGAACCGGGAGATTGGGTTTGGTTGCACATGCGTAAAGAGCGATTTCTCGAGCATCGGAAGTCCAAGCTTCTACCATGAGGAGATGGTCCTTTTCAAGTCATCAAGCGTATCAACAACAACGCTTATCAACTTGACCTACCTGGTGAGTATAATATAAGTGCAACTTTTAATGTCGCTGATTTATCTCTTTTTGTCGCAGATACAGATTTGAGGACAAATCCTTTCGAAGAGGAGGAGGATGATGCGATCATGTACCGTGCGATACTCGATCGCAATCAGAGGAGAAATTCCACCATCGACGCTCCTGAAGGTCCGATGATGAGAGCCCGTACCTAACGGTTCAAGGAGCAACTTAGCTTGTTCATGGCAAGCTTCTTCAAGGAACGAGGTCATTCGAGCGACTCAATGACAACGTGCGTGCACGTTATTCAAGCAGCTTAAGACCGAGAAAGAAGCCGGACGGACAACTACGTGTTCGTCGAAGAATTTACATTAATTATCATGTAATTTTCCATTAAATAATGTGTAAGTAAGTGTTAGACACAATTGGAACACTTTTAGATCATTTAGACTTGTTTTGGAGGAGTTTTAGGAAGGAGACCCGAAGCTCTACCGATCAGTCGCGCAATGTAGCCGATCGATGGCACAAAAGACGAGTTTTGGCAGCAGCTAAGCCGATCGTTCGCCCTCTTTGGCCGATCGATCGGCTCCCAGGCAACAAATCGGGCAGAGACTACGCCAATCGATCGTGGCTTCTAGCCGATCGATCGGCCCATCAGCCGATCGATCACCCCACCGTACTGATCGATCGGCAAACCGCGAGGAGATCGTCTCACGAGCGTTTTCTTCGAATTTTGATGGTTTAAATTTATTTTAGCCGACTTTAAGCTTGTAAGACAATTTAAACACCTTTCCTACTGAATAGAAGACATTTTCAGTTTTTATAAAAATACTTGTGAGTTTTATCTCCATTTCTCTCTGAGGCTTTTCTCAGAACTTGAATCGATCAAGGCGAATCATTGACGATTCTTCGAAGAACTTATCAAACGGTCTCTTCTCGCAACCGTTCGTGGCGTTCCATAAAACAACTCAAATAGAATCGAGAGCAGTGAGCCTCAATTCAGCAGAATCCCGGGAAGCGAGCCCCGAGATAAAGGTAGAACGTCTTACTCTGAAGGATCATCATCCTCCAGTAAAGAAGTACAGTCAGTCATGATACATCCGCCACCATACACTTCCAAGCTTAAACTTGATTGTGAGCAAGAGTTCTTAAAAAAAACTTATCAATTGCTTGTCCAGAGTCAACCTGATTGAAAAATCTGAGTCTATTACTACTATCTCTCAAACTAGAGATAAGATAGACGAAGTTATGCAACAACTCTCTAACAGACACGATGCTTATTCTAGCATCAACAAACTATCCTACAAGGCTAATTACAGTCAGCCTGAAGTGAAGCCTTATTATCCTAGGCCTTCACCAGTAGATCTGCAATACGAAGATGAGATCTGGCATGGAGCATCTTATGATGGTAGCTCTATTATGGAATGGAACATCGATGGTCTCTCTGAGTATCAAGTACTCCGAGTGGTCAAAAACATGCTAATCTATGCTTCAGCATGTAAAACAAGGCACAACGATGATCGCCAGATTACAAATGCCGTCATAGCAGGATTCACAGGACAACTACAAGGATGGTGGGATCATTTCCTCACACCCATTCAAAAGAATGTCATCCTCCAGTCAGTTAGACAAGTTGATTCAGGAGAAGTATACCCTGACGTAGTCAATACGTTAGTTTATACTATCCTTCTTCACTTTGTCGGTTCAACACAAATCCAGGTCAGCCGAAGCCAAGAACAGCTGCTAAACCTTCGGTGTCCCACATTGTCCCATTTCAAATAAAGACGTCTTCTTATCCAAAGTTCTAGCCAGAGAAGACTGTAATCAAGATTTTTGGAAGGAGAAATTCTTATCAGGATTTTTCCTCTCTTTGCAGAAAGAGTCAGATCTAAGCTTAGAGCCAAGCACAATGGCAACATTCCGTTCTCCTACTACACGTACGGAGAATTGGCTGCAAAAGTAGTCACAGAAGGCTTAGCTCTCTGCAATGACGTCAAGCTTAAAAAGCAACTTGATAAGGAGAAATCACTATGCCAACAACTGTTGGACACAGACCAAGATCAATGAGCTCAAAGTCGATGACGATGTCAAGAAACAATTAGAAGAACTGTTTCTTAATAGAAACAGTGACAACTCTGAACAGAGTAATGAAGATAACGGTGAAGAAGATTTCGATTTAAATCTTAATCAGATTTACTTTGAGGACTCTTCCGAAAATGAAGAAGATAGCTGTCCTCGAGAGGATTGTCAATGCGACCACTACAAGGCCATTCTTAACATGAATGGAATGTGCATCAACGTCCTCTCAAAAGAGGAATCTCTTATCTTAAAAATAATAGATAAGATTGAAGACCATGGAGAGAAACAGAAAGCTCTAGAAGCCTACATCCTAATGGCAAAAGAAAATCCTCAAACTAGGATTCAAGCCAAAATACAAGAAAATGCTCAGCAGTATTCTCTCAAAGAAATCCTTAAAAGGATTGAAGACGAAGGTTCAAAAAAGGAAGTCACAATAGCTGATCTATCTGAAGAAGTTCAAAGAATAAAAGGAGATCTTAAAGATCTTTCAAGACAAGTACAAAATATCAGCTTAAAAGCTCAAGATAGCACTCTTAATAGAGTTCCAAGCAATCAAGAATTCAAAATACTTCTTGATAAGCCTCCTGACGCATCTAGTCAGCAAGAAGTATCAGTTAACGAGATCTACAGAAATATCACTTATAAGTGGTATTCCAAAATTACCCTTAGAATAGCAAATGAGTTTGCTATCTCGATCATTGCTCTAATTGATTCAGGAGCAGATCTCAACTGTATCAGTGAAAAGATCATTCCGTCAAGGTTCTTCACTAGAACCACTCAAATCCTGAGTACAGCGGATGCGGGTAAAATTCCTATTCATCACAGGCTAGCTAATGTAGAAGTTTGTCTTGATCAAGGATCAGTCCAAACAGATTTCCTTCTGAGCCCTAGCATAACTCAACTAGTTATTCTAGGAGTCCCGTTCCTTAGTCAAATTTATCCATTCACAGTCTCAGAAAAAGGAATTTGTTCAAAATAAGTTAGTCTCAACTTCTCTCAGACTAACTCTTCCCAAAAGTCCCTTATTCCCTTAACCAGAGAAAACCAGTTTGAAACCTCTCTAGGAGGATCAACTTATAAGTTGATCGAAAGATCTTTACATGAAATGTTCAAAATGGGTGATCCTAGGATAGGTCCTTTAGGAGACGACCCGGGAAAATATCAATTTTTTGTCTCATATGGGGAAAGTACTCCAGAATTCTTATACAAGAGAGTCAAAGTGTCAAACTCCTCTCTTATGACTCCAGCTTCTTCATGCTTAACTAGCATAAGCAACAATGAATCTAAACATATTCACAACCATTTCAAAGAGATTAGCAGCAAGCTAACTCAGTTACAAATTGGCAGGTCTCCTAAAAGGATGCCCAGAGAGAGTTCTTCTTGCCTAGACCCTGAACAGGCTTTACAGATTAAACAAAAACGAGAAGACTTCGTAAAGATAGGAGAGAAGCCTATCACTATCATTGAGACTACAGACGCCAACAAAAATGCCGTACAGGTAGCAGAAAAATACCTCTCCTTCAACCTCCTTCCTGCCACTCAACCAAAGTCTAGAGAATGGTATGAGGCTATAATTCAAGACACAGACTCTGCGGTCATCACCCATCAATGGAGAAATAGAAAAAACAAAAAAGACATCACATATTCCTCTCTGAAAATAGATAAAGTCCTATCTCATGAAGATTGGGACAAACATCCTCTCCAGAGAAATACCTTCAAAGACAAAAATATTTCTCCTAGAACCTACACATACCCTGACTATGTCGACGCTTGGGAATATCTGATATACTATCAGAATCCTCAACATGCTCATTCGTGGTTCATCATTCTTAGGAATGGTGAAGATCTCATCCAACATGGAATTCCCAATTGGTTCAAAGACTGGTTCGGATATTTCGGTTGATGCGATCCTTGTAGCGAGAACCGTTGTTTGACGATCGTTTCTTGTCGGATGAACACAAATTGATAGAAGACCCGTTTTCCAACTCGGCTAGGATGGATTGTTGCGATGCCACAACGGAGATGGTGGATCCGTAGATAAATCTATGGGTCGAGGAACGCCACAAACGGTTGCAATTTAGCCGTTTGATAAGTTCAATACGAATCGTCAAGCGTTGGACTTGATCGATTCAAAATCCTGAGACTAACTCAGAGAGAATACTCACACAAGATGTTTGGATCAAAACAACGTAATCTGCTTTATTATTCATTAAGGGACCTTTATATAGGCCTTTAGAAGTTTACAACCCTAATAACCAACTAATAAACTTATTAATTCGGAAATAGCCTAAAAACAATTCGAAATTGCTTAAAATAACCTAAGAAAACACCCAAAACCTAAGCTAACGAGTTTTGCGATTCGGCGCGATCGATCGGCTGGGTTGGCAATCGATCGGCTAGAGTACGCGATCGATCGGCAACGTCTCGCCTCTATTCCGCACATTCGCGCGCGATCGCTCGGCCAGGATGCAACGATCGATCGGCGCAGCCTCTGTCCAAAATTGTAAATCCTCGCGATCGATCAGCTGGAAGTGGCGACCGATCGGCAAGGTCTCGGGTCTTTTTCTTCTAAACTTCACCAAAACAAGCCTAAAAATCCCAAAAGTGTTCCAAAATGATTCTAACACTTATTTAAATAATACTTAAGAAAAATTACATAAAAAGTATTGAAAATTCGTCGACGAGCACTTAGTAACCCGTCAGGCTTATTTTGTGGCCTCCAGTGCTTGAATAACGTGTACGCACGTTGTCTTTGACTCTCTTGAATGCTCATGTTCCTTGAAGAAACTCGCCATGAACAAGTTGAGTTGTTCCTTGAATCTCTTCGTGCGAGTTCTCATCATCGGACCTTCAGGTGCCTCGATAACATCTCTCGGTTGGCTAGGCATGATCGTATCATTCTCCTCCTCTTCAAAAGGATTTGTCCTCAAATCTGAATCTGCAAGAAAAGGAGATAAATCAGCAATATTAAAGGTTGCACTTACTTTATACTCAACGGGTAGATCGAGTTGGTAGGCGTTATTGTTGAGACGCCTTGTGAGTTGAAAAGGGCCATCTCCCCGTGCTTGAAGCTTTGATTTCTATTGCTCAGGAAACCGTTCCTTGCGCATATGCAACCAAACCCAATCTCCGGGTTCGAATACAACCTCTCGACGCCCCTTATTGGCTTGCTTGACATACGTTTCTGTACGTCTCTCGATGTTTCGCCTAGCTTCTTCATGGATCTTTTTCACGAACTCCGCCTTCCTCTTCCCATCTAAGTTCACACGTTTAGATAAAGGCAAAGGTAATAGATCCAAAGGAGTCAATGGGTTAAAACCATACACAATTTCAAATGGTGAATATTTTGTAGCAAAGTGTACAGCTCTATTATAGGAAAACTCGACATGTGGTAAGCAATCCTCCCAAGTTTTAAGATTTTTCTTTATAATTGCTCTCAAAAGGGTTGACAATGTCCGGTTGACCACCTCTATTTGCCCATCAGTTTGCGGGTGACACGTTGTGCTAAACAACAGCTTTGTACCCACCTTGGCCCACAAGGTCTTCCAAAAGTAGCTAAGGAACTTGACATCCCTATCCGACACTATTGACCTAGGTAGACCATGTAAGCGAACGACCTCTCTAAAGAACAATTCCACTACATTAGACGCATCGTCAGTTTTATGACATGGAATGAAATGCGCCATCTTTGAAAACCTATCAACCACGACAAACACTGAATCCCGACCTTGGCGAGACCTAGGCAACCCAAGGACAAAGTCCATAGATACATCTACCCAAGGTGCTTCCGGAATCGGTAGGGGAGTGTAAAGACCATGAGGATTTGACTTAGACTTGGCTTGTTTACATCTAATACACCTCTCACAGATTCTCTCAACATCGCGTTTCAACCGTGGCCAATAGAAGTGTGGGTGAAGGATTTCAAGTGTTTTCATAACCCCAAAATGTCCCATTAATCCTCCACTATGTGCCTCTCGCACCAATAACTCTCTTACTGAACTTTGTGGGACACACAACCTAGAACCCTTAAATAAAAACCCATCATAGCTATAAAAATCATCTTTGCCACATTTCTCACACAAGGCATAAATGTCACCAAAATCATCATCACTAGCATACAACTCTTTAAGGCTCAAAACCCAAAAGTTTGGTTGTAAGAGTGGAAAGAAGTACGTACCTCCGAGAAAGGGCATCGGCTACCACATTCTCCTTACCTTGTTTGTACTTGATGACGTATGGAAAAGGCTCTAGGAATTCCATCCATTGGGCATGGCGTCGGTTGAGCTTGTGTTGCGCCTTCAGGAACTTGAGTGATTCATGGTCGGTATGGACCACGAACTCTCGCGCCAACAGATAATGTTGCCATGTCTCCAATGCTCTAACGAGTGCATACATCTCCTTCTCATAAGTGGGGTAGTTGAGAACCGCTCCACTTAGCTTCTCACTGAAGAATGCGATGGGCCGTCGGTCTTGCATAAGAACCGCTCCAATTCCCACTCCTAATGCATCACACTCTACTTCGAACGGTTTGTCGAAGTTTGGTAAGGCTAGCACCGGCGGATTGATCAAACGATCCATGATTGTCTGGAAAGCCTTCTCTTGCTCTTCGCCTCACTGGAAAAGTGCATTCTTTTTCATGACTTCGGTAAAGGGGGCGGCAATAGTGCCGAAGTCCTTGACGAAGCGGCGGTAAAATCCCGCTAAGCCGTGGAAGCTTCGGACCTGAGAGGCGTTGGTCGGCGTTGGCCATTCTCTAATGGCTCGAACCTTCTCTTCATCAACCTGCACTCCGTTAGCACTAACAACAAATCCAAGAAAGATTATATGATCGGTACAAAATGTACACTTTTTGAGATTAGCATATAATTTCTCTTGTTTAAGAACCATGAAAACCTGTTTTAGATGTTCTACATGCTCTTCTAGGGACTTACTATAAATCTTGATATCATCAAAATAGACTACTACAAATTTGCCTATGAATGAACGTAAGACATGATTCATGAGTCGCATAAATGTACTAGGTGCGTTGGTTAGTCCAAACGGCATTACTAACCACTCATATAATCCATGTTTAGTCTTAAATGCAGTTTTCCACTCATCTCCCTCACGCATGCGAATTTGATGATATCCACTTTTAAAATCAACCTTAGAAAATATACATGCACCATGAAGCTCATCTAACATGTCATCTAATCGAGGAATAGGGAAGCGATACTTCACCGTTATATTGTTGATTGCTCGACAATCAATGCACATTCTCGATGAACCATCCTTCTTGGGTACGAGTAGCACCGGCACGGCACAAGGGCTCATACTCTTCCGAATATAACCCTTGGACAATAACTCTTCAATTTGCCGTTGTAGCTCCTTCGTTTCTTCTGGATTGGCTCGATAGGCGGGGCGGTTTGGTAAAGTCGCTCCCGACACGAAATCGATTTGGTGCTCGATTCTCCGAATTGGTGGTAATTCGGGGGGCATCTCATCTACCACCACATCCTTAAATTCCTGCAAAAGAGAAACAATAGCACTTGGCAATTCCTCACCTTGTGCGTTAGCAAAAAGGGTGGCCTCCTTATACACGAATAAAATCATTGGCTCGCCCGAAAGAAAGGTTTTCTCAATATCATGTTGCCTAAGAAGAAAGTTTTTCTTCTTACTCTCTTTTCTTTCCTCTCCCTTGCTCAACTGTTTATTTCTCTCTTGTTTTTCCACTCGTTGTGTTTCACTCACAACCAAACTCTAATTATTTTTACTCTCTTCACTTATTGTGTTTCCCTTTTCTTGAGCCCTCATCTCCATTTCATTTTGAAGAAAACGCTGGTCTTCAAGGACTTGACTAGGGGTTAATAGTACAAGGGCGACCAACTTTCCCTTGTAAGGTACCGTGTACTTGTTGGTGTATCCGTCGTGTGTAGCACGCCGGTCAAATTACCAAGGTCGGCCAAGTAATATATATGTCGCCTCCATCGGAACCACATCACAAAGTACTTCATCCTCATACTTGCCGATCTGAAAAGACGCCAACACTTAATGAGTCACTTTCACACCTCCGCTATCATTTAGCCACTGTAACTTGTAAGGCCGAGGGGGTTTAAGTAATGGTAGGGCTAACTTCTCCACCAAGGCTTCACTTGCTACGTTCGTACAACTTCCTCCATCGATGATCAAGCTACAAATCTTGTCCTTGATCTTACACCGTACATAGAAGATGTTTTCCCGCTGCATGTCCTCTTGGCTTCTTGTTTGAGTGCTCAAAGCTCTCCTTGTTACTGCTACTAGCCCATGTGCTTCACTAACGTCTTCCACTTCCAACTCCTCCTCTTCATCCCCCTCCTCCTCTTCGGTTTCATACTCTCCATCGGCCCTCACCAATATTGTTTGTTTGTTCGGGCATTGGGACGCAATGTGACCACACCTTTGACACTTAAAGCACTTAATGTCACGATTTCTAGCAGAACAGGTTTCGATGGTACCTTTACCGCTTGTAGATGTCGAACTTGAGGGTTTATTCTCTTGTTTTGTTGGAGCCGAAGTAGGTTTGTCATCCTTTTTTGCCACGGATGGTTTCCATACGGGTCGGTCCCCGAATTTACTCTTTCTCCCTCCCGATTTGAATTGCTTCTCTACTTGGATGGCCTTGTGGACCAAATCCTCCATCTCTATGTAGTGGTGTAGCTCCACTTCATTGGCAATCTCGGTGTTCATTCCCGCTAAGAAGCAGGCCATGGTGACTTCCACATCCTCCTCTAAGCCGAGGCGGATCATTAAAAGCTCCATCTCTTGGTGATAATCCTCCACACTTTTGCTTCCTTGGGTCAAGCGTAACAAACGCTTGTGCAACTCCCGGTAATAGTGAGCCGGCACAAAACGCTTCCTCATAAGTGCTTTCATATCATCCCACGTCTCCACCGGGGGCTCACGGTTCCTCCTCCTGCTTGTTGCAACCTGATCCCACCACGTAAGGGCATAATCAGTAAACTCAGTGACTGCGAGTTTTACCTTCTTTCTATCAGAGTAGTGGTGGATGTCAAAGACGTTCTCGATCCTCTTTTCCCACTCCAAGTATGCCTCGGTATCATTACGGCCTTTGAACTCGGGAATCTTCGACTTGATGCTCCCAAGGTTGTCATCTTCTCTCCGGTTATCCCTACGACTTTGCTCAAACTGCCTTATCTCGGGACCTCCTTCATCATAGTCGTTTTCTTCATATTCTTCCTCGCCATTCCGCCTTTGCCACGGTTGTGCTCGCTGTTGACGCGGAGCGGCTTGGTTCCTTCTCCCTTCATTCGCCCCTGGTTCCTGTTCCGCCCTCATCTCTCCCATCTCTTCTTGTATGTTTGCCAGCTGGCGCATCAACGTTTGTAATTGTCCAGTTATCGCTTCCATCATGAGACGTTGATCTGCGGGTTGATTTTGGTCTCCACGTGCTCCGTCGTTGTTGTTTCCTAACATGGTTAGTATAACAGATAAAAGAACAAGGACCTCACAAATTCGCTCCCTCACGTGTTTCACTCAAGTAATGTCACACTCAAGGTGGCGCTCGTGTTTGTCACTCAAATACTTCGGCTTTTATCCTCTATTAAACTCACCACTCGTGCCTTTTACCACTCGAATCCTCTCTAAGCGGCCTCGTAAGTTTTGAATCTACTCAAGGTACTAGATGAAACTTGACGACTATGGAAACCCTAAACGACCAAAGACACAAACGTCTATGGACGCAAAACAACCCTCCAACCTTCAGCGAAAAAAATCAGACACACAATTCACCCAATTACAAATATCCCAAACTTTCTTCTCTCTTCTTTTTTTTTTTTGTTGTAATGGACGGCAACAGTTTTCTTTTTTTTTTTTTTTTTTTTTTGCCAAAAATCGTCTAACACAAGGAAGAAGAAGAAACGAAAAAGAGAAAAGAAAGACAAGGACAAGTTCCTATCCAACGACTAACGGACAGAAAGAAACTAACGAAAAAAAATTCAAGAATTCAAGAAGACAATTCAAGAACTAGAACTAAATCCCTAAACAACTAATTGCAACTAAAGAAATCCAAACAAGAAAAACCTGGCTCTGATACCACTTGATGCGATCCTCGTAGCGAGAACCGTTGTTTGACGATCGTTTCTTGTCGGATGAACACAAATTGATAGAAGCCCCGTTTTTCAACTCGGCTAGGATGGATTGTTGCGATGCCACAACGGAGATAGTGGATCCGTTGATAAATCTATGGGTCGAGGAACGCCACAAACGGTTGCGATTTAGCCATTTGATAAGTTCAATATGAATCGTCAAGCGTTGGACTTGATCGATTCAAAATCCTGAGACTAACTAAGAGAGAATACTCACACAAGGTTTTTGGATGAAAACAACGTAATCTGCTTTATTATTCATTAAGGGACCTTTATATAGGCCTTTAGAAGTTTACAACCCTAATAACCAACTAATAAACTTATTAATTCGGAAATAGCCTAAAAACAATTCGAAATTACCTAAAATAACCTAAGAAAACACCTAAAACCTAAGTTAACGATTTTTGCGATTCGGCGCGATCGATCGGCTAAGACGGGGCGATCGATCGGCTGGGTTGGCGATCGATCGGCTAGAGTACGCGATTGATCGGCAACGTCTCGGCTCTATTCCGCACATTCGCGCTATCGCTCGGCAAGGATACAACGATCGATCGGCGCAGCCTCTGTCCAAAATTATAAATCCTCGCGATCGATCGGCTGGAAGTGGCGACCGATCGGCAAGGTCTCGGGTCTTCTTCTTCTAAACTTCACCAAAACAAGCCTAAAAATCCCAAAAGTGTTCCAAAATGATTCTAACACTTATTTAAATAATACTTAAGAAAAATTACATAAAAAGTATTGAAAATTCGTCGACGAGCACTTAGTAACCCGTCAGGCTTATTTTGTGGCCTCCAGTGCTTGAATAACGTGTACGCACGTTGTCTTTGACTCTCTTGAATGCTCATGTTCCTTGAAGAAACTCGCCATGAACAAGTTGAGTTGTTCCTTGAATCTCTTCGTGCGAGCTCTCGTCATCGGACCTTCAGGTGCCTCGATAACATCTCTCGGTTAGCTAGGCACGATCGCATCATCGGTCTTACCACAGGATTATTCCCCACAAAGGCGTATGAAGGGTTCAATCATTTCGTCAAAGCTAATGCTCCTATTGATCACTTAGAAGCTCTTATCTTCTTCTCGGCCATTTACCAAGTCCCATGGATTATCAAATGGGAAGATAAGATCATCAAAAAGACTGACAAAGGAATCCCTTATTTAGGGAAAATATTCTTTGGCCAGTGGTGGAGAAAGTTTGACGACTCAGGACTGTCTAAAAAGACAATCCAAGTCCGCCTTATCAGGCAGCCCACAGAAACTAGCACAGCCTCTAAGCTTATCAGCTCCATAGAGAAAAGAAAGTTACATCCTGAAGAAAAGGAAAAGCTTAAAGCTCTCCTCGAGGATTCAGAAGGCGAAGACGACATCATGAACTTGGGGTCAGATAGCGACGAGGATTATAATCCTTGTCTAGCTGTTTACTCACAAGACCCAAACGAGTTTTAATAAACTCGTGAAATCCGTTCTCACTTCAGCGGTTAAAAGTGTCAGGTTAATGCTTATCCTGAAAGCATTGGTATCCTAGGCTATAGTAGCAGCAATAATGAAGTTTCGCTCGGTGATTTTCTCGTGACACAAGAAGACAAACCAACTTTCGGTGGCTTTCCCGTGACTTGCTTTTCGGTGGATATTTATTACCAGAACTATTCACTTTTTGACTTATCAGTCTCTAAGTGGGAGACAAGTCCCTGTTCACCTTTAGACTTATTAGTCTCACTTTTCAGAAAGCAGATTCCCTCTTATCGCCAAGGCATCCGAGGCTCTATCCAAGGCTTATATAAGGAGCTCTTCTCTTCAGTTGGAAAGCATCAGAAAAATAATCAGAAAAAAAAAATATCTTAAGTTTTTAGTTTCATTTTTCCTTAGTAAAATATTCTTCTTTTGTAAAATATTTAGAGTGTTTTGAGTGTTTGTAAGATAAGAGTGTTTGAGTGTGCTTTGAGTCTGGTATGCTAATCTCATCAAGATCAGTATACAGCTACCTATGTAAGTGTGTTCTTCTCTATTAATAAATAGTGTGGTTTTATTCCAACTATCTTTTTGCTTCCGCCATTCTTTATGATTACTGCATCTGCGTCCTGATAAGTCTTGGGTCCGATTCTGGTATCAAAGCCACATCTGGGGGTGATAGGGGTAGACGATTAAGAAAAATTTTTAAGCACAACAAGCCTTATAAGGTCACTTCGCGCAAAAACTAAGTCTGTGTAACTAGTTTTCCCTAAATCGAGCCTTTAGATGGGTTTTTGGCTCCGAAGTGAATCTAGCGAAGTTGTTTAGGCCCTAAATGATTATTTTAATATAATATATTATAATAAGTCTTAGGGACTCATTTTGAGCTGCAACAACACTTAAAAACTCACCTCGCGCAAAAACTAAGTCCTTATAACTAGTTTGCCTAAATCGAGCACTAAAATGGGTATTTTCACTCCGAAGTCACTCTAGCAAAGTTGTTGTGATCCCAAATCAGTATTTGAACATATAATACATTAATATAATTCGTAGGGACTCATTTTGAGCCCCAACAACACTTAAAAACTCACCTCGCACAAAAACTAAGTACATATAACTAGTTTTGCCTAAATCGAGCTTTTAAACGGGTTTTTTTTGCTCCGAAGTGACTCTAGCAAACTTGTTTTGATTTGAAATAAGTATTTGAACATATAATATATTATAATAAGTCTTAGAAACTCGTTTGGTGCTCCAACAAGCCTTATAAGGTCACTTCGCGCAAAAACTAAGTCTTTGTAACTAGTTTTCCCTAAATCGAGCCTTTAGATGAGTTTTTGGCTCCGAAGTGATTCTAGCGAAGTCGTTTAGGTCCTAAATATTTATTTTAATATAATATATTATAATAAGTCTTAGGGACTCATTTTGAGCTCAAACAACACTTAAAAACCCACCTCGCGCAAAAACTAAGTCTCTGTAACTAGTTTTCCCTAAATCGAGCCTTTAGATGGGTTTTTGGCTCCGAAGTGAATCTAGCGAAGTTGTTTAGGCCCTAAATGATTATTTTAATATAATATATTATAATAAGTCTTAGGGACTCATTTTGAACTCAAACAACACTTAAAAACTCACCTCGCGCAAAAACTAAGTCCTTATAACTAGTTTGCCTAAATCAAGCCTAAAATGGGTATTTTGGCTCCGAAGTCACTCTAGCAAAGTTGTTGTGATCCCAAATCAGTATATGAACATATAATACATTAATATAATTCGTAGAGACTCATTTTGAGCTCCAATAATACTTAAAAACTCACCTCGCGCAAAAACTAAGTCCTTATAACTAGTTTGCCTAAATCGAGGCCTAAAATGGGTATTTCAGCTCCGAAGTGACTCTAGCAAAGTTGTTGTGATCGCAAATCAGTATTTGAACATATAATACGTTAATATAATTCGTAGGGACTCATTTTGAGCTCCAACAACACTTAAAAACTCACCTCGCGCGAAAACTAAGTCCTTATAACTAGTTTGCCTAAATCGAAACCTAAAATGGGTATTTTGGCTCCGAAGTGACTCCAGCAAAGTTGTTGTGATCCAAAATCAGTATTTGAACATATAATACATTAATATAATTCGTAGGGTCTCATTTTGAGCTCCAACAACACCTAAAAACTCACGTCGCGTAAAAACTAAGTACAAATAACTAGTTTTGCCTAAATCGAGCTTTTAAACGGGTTTTTTTGGCTCCGAAGTGACTCTAGCAAACTTGTTTTGATCTGAAATAAGTATTTGAATATAGAATATATTATAATAAGTCTTAGAGACTCGTTTGGTGCTCCAACACGCCTTATAAGGTCACTTCGCGAAAAAAGTAAGTCTTTGTAACTAGTTTTCCCTAAATCGAGCCTTTAGATGGGTTTTTGGCTCCGAAGTGATTCTAGCGAAGTCGTTTAGGTCCTAAATATTTATTTTAATATAATATATTATAATAAGTCTTAGGAACTCATTTTGAGCTCAAACAACACTTAAAATCTCACCTCGCGCAAAAACTAAGTCTGTGTAACTAGTTTTTCCTAAATCGAGCCTTTAGATGGGTTTTTGGCTCCGAAGTGAATCTAGCGAAGTTGTTTAGGCCCTAAATGATTATTTTAATATAATATATTATAATAAGTCTTAGGGACTCATTTTGAGCTGCAACAACACTTAAAAACTCACCTCGCGCAAAAACTAAGTCCTTATAACTAGTTTGCCTAAATCGAGCCCTAAAATGGGTATTTTGGCTCCGAAGTCACTCTAGCAAAGTTGTTGTGATCCCAAATCAGTATTTCAACATATAATACATTAATATAATTCGTAGGGACTCATTTTGAGCTCCAACAACACTTAAAAACTCACCTCGCGCAAAAACTAAGTCCTTATAACTAGTTTGCCTAAATCGAGGCCTAAAATGGGTATTTTAGCTCCGAAGTGACTCTAGCAAAGTTGTTGTGATACCAAATCAGTATTTGAACATATAATACGTTAATATAATTCGTAGGGACTCATTTAGAGCTCCAACAACACTTAAAAACTCACCTCGCGCAAAAACTAAGTCCTTATAACTAGTCTGCCTAAATCGAGCCCTAAAATGGGTATTTTGGCTCCGAAGTCACTCTAGAAAAGTTGTTGTGATCCCAAATTAGTATTTCAACATATAATAAATTAATATAATTCGTAGGAACTCATTTTGAGCTCCAACAACACTTAAAAACTCACCTCGCGCAAAAACTAAGTCCTTATAACTAGTTTGCCTAAATCGAGGCCTAAAATGGGTATTTTAGCACCGAAGTGACTCTAGCAAAGTTGTTGTGATCCCAAATCAGTATTTGAACATATAATACGTAAATATAATTCATATAGACTCATTTTGAGCTCCAACAGCACTTAAAAACTCACCTCGCGCAAAAACTAAGTCCTTATAACTAGTTTGCCTATATCGAGCCCTAAAATGGGTATTTTGGCTCCGAAGTCACTCTAGCAAAGTTGTTGTGATCCCAAATCAGTATTTGAACATATAATACATTAATATAATTCGTAGGGACTCAATTTGAGCTCCAACAATACTTAAAAACTCTCCTCGCGCAAAAACTAAGTCTTTATAACTAGTTTGCCTAAATCGAGGCCTAAAATGGGTATTTTAGCTCCGAAGTGACTCTAGAAAGTTGTTGTGATCCCAAATCGGTATTTGAACATATAATACGTTAATATAATTCGTATAGACTCATTTTGAGCTCCAACAACACTTATAAACTCACCTCGCACAAAAACTAAGTACATATGTTAATGTATTATATGTTCAAATACTGATTTGGGATCACATTAACTTTGCTAGAGTCACTTCGGAGCCAAAATACCCATTTATGGTCTCGATTTAGGCAAACTAGTTATAAGAACTTAGTTTTTGCGCGAGGTGAGTTTTTAAGTATTGTTGGAGCACAAAATGAGTCCCTACGAGTTATATTAATGTATTATCTGTTCAAATACTGATTTGAGATCACAACAACTTTGCTAGAGTCACTTCGGAGCCAAAATACCCATTTTGGGGCTCGATTTAGGCAAACTAGTTATAAGGACTTAGTTTTTGCGAGAGGTGAGTTTTTAAGTGTTGTTGGAGCTCAAAATGAGTCTCAAGACTTATTATATTATATTATATTAAAATAAACATTTAGGACCTAAACAACTTCGCTAGATTCACTTCGGAGCCAAAAACCCATCTAAAGGCTCGATTTAGGGAAAACTAGTTACAAAGACTTAGTTTTTGCGCGAAGTGACCTTATAAGGCTTGTTGGAGCACCAAATGATTCTCTAAGACTTATTATAATATATTATATATTCAAATACTTATTTCAGATCAAAACAAGTTTGCTAGAGTCACTTCGGTGCAAAAAAAACCCGTTTAAAAGCTCGATTTAGGCAAAACTAGTTATATGTACTTAGTTTTTGCGCGAGGTGAGTTTTTAAGTGTTGTTGGAGTTTAAAATGAGACCCTGCGAATTATATTAATGTATTATGTGTTCAAATACTGATTTGGGATCACAACAACTTTGCTAGAGTCACTTCGGAGCCAAAATACCCATTTTAGGTCTCGATTTAGGCAAACTAGTTATAAGGACTTAGTTTTTGCGCAAGGTGATTTTTTAAGTGTTGAGGAGCTCAAAATGAGTCCCTACGAATTATATTAACGTATTACATGTTCAAATACTGATTTGGGATCACAACAACTTTGCTAGAGACAGTTCGGAGCCAAAATACCCATTTTAGGCCTCGATTTAGGCAAACTATCTATAAGGACTTAGTTTTTAAGCGAAGTGAGTTTTTAAGTGTTATTGGAGCTCAAAATGAGTCCCTACAAATTATATTAATGTATTATATGTTCAAATACTGATTTGGGATCACAACAACTTTGCTAGAGTCACTTCGGAGCCAAAATACCCATTTTAGGGCTCGATTTAGGAAAACTAGTTATAAGGATTTAGGTTTTGCACGAGGTGAGTTTTTAAGTGTTGTTGGAGCTCAAAATGAGTCCTTATGAATTATATTAATGTATTATATGTACAAATACTGATTTGGGATCACAACAACTTTGCTAGAGTTACTTCGGAGCCAAAATACCCATTTTAGGGCTCGATTTAGGCAAACTAGTTATAAGAACTTAGTTTTTGCGCGAGGTGAGTTTTTAAGTGTTGTTGGAGCTCAAAATGAGTCCCTAAGACTTATTATAATATATTATATTAAAATAAACATTTAGGACCTAAACAACTTCGCTAGATTCACTTCGGAGCCAAAAACCCATCTAAAAGCTCGATTTAGGGAAAACTAGTTACAAAGACTTAGTTTTTGCGTGAAGTGACCTTATAAGGCTTGTTGGAGCACCAAGCGAGTCTCTAAGACTTATTATATATTATGATTATGGACTAATTACAGATTTATACTTTGTCAGTATAATATTTACAAAAATATTCGACAAAATTAGATATTTACATCAATATTCAAACTTTCCTTATTTAGTTTATGCATATTTTTGTATTACCCATTTACCCTCCAATTGGATATCCTAATGCTTTAACTTGGATTTTCCATATATAGTTTGTATTTTTTTTTTCTTTCTAATTATAAATGGCACCAGTTTTGTGAAAATCGTTTTAGATCTCATTGAACGACTTTGACGCAAAGTTTTCTCTTAATCTATTTTCAACATCAATAACATATTATGCTGTAAATATAATATTATCAATGTTACAATGTACATGTTGTAAATACTATAAATATAACACATTTCACATATGAACAATATCAATATAGTAAATATTATATTAATCAGGTAATATTATATAAACCAAAACTACTATAAATCACACATTAAACTCAACAAATTTAATGAAAAATACCTATTAGGTGAAGTTTCCATCCCAATTCAAACGAGATGTTCAATAAATAATATATTGACTGGTATACATATTATTTCCAAACAACAAACTCAGTAGTTTTTTGAAATGTAATATCATATCGGTAATACTGTAAATATTATATAAACCAAGAAATATTACATATACTGTAACTATAATATTTTTCTGAGATAATATTAATCAATTCCGAGATAATATACCGTAACTATGAAATTAATCAATTCTTATTATTTATTAATCAGCATACATTTTTTTTATTTTTAAATCCCACAATAATAGAAATTTTATTTTGAATACTTTTGGGTAATATCCATTTCTAAAATTGGGAGGCTTTTTTTATAGAAACTGGATCTAGAGTGCTCTTTAGTAATTACACACCTTATAAAATATTAATGTAAAAACCCTAATATAGAAATTAGATTTGTAAATATCTAATTTAAGGAGACTAGTTATAATACTCTCCCTATGATTATTATTTTTATAATGAAAAATTAGTATTCTTGTAGATTTAATAATGCAATCATCTATTTCCTCATTGTTGCAATATTTGAAGTAAAGTCATTGCCGAGAGCTATTTTGTACAACCAATTGTTGAAACATAAGAGATGATTATTTTTTATTTTTTATTTTTTTTTATAATGTAACAATTAACATTCTTGTACATTTAATAGTGCAATAATCTATTTCCTCATTATTGCAATATTTGAAGTAAAAGTCATTGCTGAGAGCTATTTTGTACAATCAGTGGTTGAAATATGAGGCATTTATTAAGAAATATTAGTACATGCATTTATTAAGGCAAACTAACTAATGAATTTAAATCTTAATGCTTGCCTATTTGAATTGTGTTTAATTTATGCACAACTCTCGCAACCATAGCAAGTCTAGATAGTAATAATTAAGACGGGTGATAATTAATTTTTATTTCAAATCAATCGATCTTCATGGGACGATAATCTGGACTTTCGTCCACTTTATTACTCGTACGACTCGTACACTTGCGGAATTCGTATCAAAACGTTGTGGACAAAAGTGTTAGAATTTTGGCAAAAAAAAAAAAAAAAAAAAGAAAAAGTCCCACATTGGTTAATAAGCAAAGATGATGGAGGTCTTTACGTTATATAAGGACTCTAAGGCTTTTGTTTCAATTGCTCCAGGCATACACTATAAGCTTGGTGTTTGGTTTACTGATTCGCAAAACCGTTTAGGTTTATTGTAGTGTCTGGTTTGCCTATGAAGAACAAGGGAGAGATGAAATCGTCGACATGAAATCGTCGACATGCTAGGTCGAAGTGAGAGGGTAGAAGCAGCGTAGGAGAATATGTTTAGGTTTTAGAGTTTCATGGGACGTCGACGATAATTCACATATTCTATAAGCTTCATCGTCATTTATTCGTCCAACAATATTATTTTAATATATAAATAAAATATTTTATTTTTTTAAAAGTTACTATAAAAAATCTTTTATATATACTGTTAGGAATATGACCTTAATCAGATGTAATAAATATTTTTCTGAATATTAATAAAAGAAGTAGTCATTTGTGTTTGTTTTTATTTTATTTTATTGTAAGCGAATGTTTATTAAAATATGATTATTATTTTAGTATATGAAGAATTTTACTTACGAGAGAATTAAAATTATAAATTAACATATTTAAACTAGTCCGTGATAAATCAAAGAGTACGAATCTCTTTGATCGGTATTCACTAATACTGTCCATGACGTTAAGAACGTGACCGTCTGATTCGGAAGGTCAGCGTATGAGCCATGAGGCACTATAATAGAGGTAATATATAATATTGATTATATATGACTTGGACTGACCTAATAATATAAACTTCATTTAAGTGCCATTATGAAGATTCTGATCAAGGTCAAGCGATGATCATATGATGATTGATCTCAATCCTGAGTAATATATAGACTCCTTCTATGGATTGACAAATTCTTTAATTTGTTCGTTAAAGCCCAAATTTAATTAGGCACAATACTTGTATTTTAGGAGCCCGCAATTCGTATAGGCTGTGAATGTGAATTATAGATATGAAATTCACAGTTGAATAGTTATAATGGTTCTCTTATGTGTTGACTTCTAAAACTAAACTGTTTGAACGTTTTAATTCGTAAGTAATTACGAATTAGTCGTTTATTAGTAAACTCAATAGTACCTAAGGACAAAGACTAATCAAGGGTTAAAGCGATAATTTCACCCGATTTAGATTATGAACCATTTTGTGAAGGATCGACAATCATGTAATGATTATATAAGTGGACAATTCGCAGAGCTGATCGAATAAATAATATCTGTGTAAATTGAGAGTTCAGTCCCAAATTTTTAGTAGAGTAATATCGGGATTAATAAAAGAGAATTATACTAAAGAGCTTTAATTTAATTTTTCAAGTTTATTGGAAATCGAATTCATGGGTATATGGTCCCAACTCCGTCTCAATAAATCGAATTAGAATTCTAATATAATAATTAATAGTTAATTCAAGACAAACTAATGATATAATTCCTTGATCACCTTCTATTTAATTAAATACTAATTGTTTTAGAAAATTTTTATAACTCAATATGTTCATGAGATCCTCTTTGTTATTTTTAATTAATCATTAATTGAATTACCACTTTAATTAATACGCTGCATATACTCTAATTTGATCAAACTTGTAAATTTTATCATGTTGTTGTAATCCGATTACCAACACATAGTGCGATATCCACAGTAAGTCAAGAACGACATGGTGATTTCCAAGAAAGTAGCTGCTATAGCTGAGTGCGCTATCCATAGTAAGTCAAGAATGACATTTGAGGTGACAATGAGAGGATGAGATCGCCTTCACCTCTAAATGAAAAGAACGGACCTACATTTGGCTCAAAACCGGCAACGGCGGAACGAGATCGAATTTATCTACCCCTTTTCCCCTAAAAAACTCTTTTTTCTACGAAAAAATGCCCAAAAAAAAAAAAAGGAAGAAGAAACCTGTTAGCCTAAAATGGCCGAAATGCCACAAAGAAACCCATTGCAAAAAAAAAAAAAAAAAAGGACGAAACATGTTGGCTTGAAACGACCGAAACGCCACAAAGAAACTAAATGTGCTATATATGGTATACTAGTTTTTTGGCACGTGTTTTTTATTTTATTTTTAAACTTATTAAATCATAAAATAATAAAAATAAGGAAAAAATATTATTATTCAATATAGTAAAAACCTATTTTTTAAATAAAAAAATTATAAAACGAGGTAATAATAACACTAAAAAAATATTATGATATCAAAAGACGAAAAAATATTGAGAGAAAAATCTAGGAAAAAAATATAGAAAAAAAAAGAAAAGAAAAAAAAATTAAAAAAAAAAGCCAATTGAGAAATTAGCCATTTTAAATATGTGTCAATTAATAAATTAGCCATTTTAAAGGTAAAGTTTGAAGGATTTAACCATAGTTTCATGAAATTAAGGATTTAGCCGTAACATACGTGTAACATAATGTAACATATTATATTATACTTATAACATATTATCTTACACGTATAACATAAGTATAATGCACGTATGTTACACGTGTAACATAAAAATGTTACATGTGTAAACATTTTATGTTACGCGTGTAATATAAAATGTTACATGTAACATATTATATTACACGTATGTTAAGCCTAAATTCTTAATTTCATGAAACGATGGCTAATCCTAAAAAATTGGTTAAAATTTTGGTTAAATCCTTAAAAATCTATTTTAATGTAAAGTTTGTAGGATTTAGCCCTAGAATATCAAAATTAAGGATCTAGCCGTAACATACATGTAACATGTAACATATTATGTTACATGTATGTTACGGCTTAATCCTTAATTTCATGAAACTATGGCTAATTCTTAAAAAATTAGCCAAATGTTTGGTTAAATCCTTAAAAATCTAAAAAAAAAAAAAATTCGTCGGGCGCACGCGCACACGCACCTAAGAGGGAGAGTGAAGGCAGCCCAGACATGTGGCCCCTCGCGTGCGGGCGTGTTATTTTTTTTTTCCTTTTAAATCCCTCTCTGTTATATTTACGTCCTTATTTTATTATATTTCAGTCCTTAAACTTATATAAAATTATATAAAATCTCAAATTTTTTAAAAAATTTTTCATTTAAACACGTTTTTTTACCAAAAAAAAAAAAGTGACAAACGCTACGAAACCGCTTTTAAAAAAATACAACGAAACTTGAGGAAAACATTGTTTGCACATTATGTATTGTAAAGATAGGAGGAAATAAAGAAAAATTAAATATATACACGCGATTAGGGAGAATTTTACATACGAAGAATAAAAATAAAGATAATTACATTCAACTTAATTATATACATGTGTCTTTATTTGTAGACTATTATACCCTTTTAATTTTTATACTATTATATTTTTTTTATTTCTTTTTATTTATCTACAATTAGTCAAAGGATGTACGTCTTTGTTGTAAAGAGAAGGGATTTGTTTTCTATTTTGGAGGACACTAATTTTGTTTATCCCAATTTTTTCACGTGCTTTGTTATTGTCCACGTATTAATTTATTTTCACTTTTTTATGATTTTTTATTATTTCATTATCATGCATAACAGATTTTTTTTCTTTTTCGAACGTGTATATAGTTTTTGCTTCCACGTGTTAATGTATTAAAGTTTTTCTTCTATTTAATCCCATTCCGGATCTATTAGAACATGATATATATTCTGGAATTTATATATATATATATATATATAATATTTTAGATCATCTACCTTATTATTCTGTTGTATTCTATAAATTCAATATTAGCTGGGTTTATTAAATTTTGATATGCTTTATTTTTTGTTGTTTTCATTTAACACGTTTAACTTCAACCTAATTAAATTACGGATTATATCATCTCATATGTCAGTTGTATTTTATATATCTCATATTAAATATAGAGAATTTTAAGAAAATAGCCACTGTTTACAAAATAATTTTAAAAAATAGCCACAGTTTCAAAAAATTTAAAAACTAGCCCTTTCAGAAATTTCTAACACTCGTCAGAAATTTCTTACAGCACATTTTATGTGTAATTTTGTTATTGTAAGAAATTTCTTACAGAGTGTAATGGCTAGTTTTTAAATTTTTTTAAACTGTGGCTATTTTTTGAAAACACACTGTTCAAAATGGCTATTTACCTAACTGACCCTTAAATATATAACATAATCTAGTTATATTATATAATTTGATATTTTCTTTTGTTTTCATCAAACACATTCACATTTAACCTATTTTAATTCTGGACTATAACAACTAATACGTCAATTGTATTTTATATAGGGAATTTTAAGAAAATAGCCACTTTTTAAAAATTGGCCATAGTTTCAAAAAATTTAAAAATTAGCCATTTCATAAATTTTTGATAATTTTTATGTGTAATTTATTATTCTCAGAAATTTCTAACATGTATAATGGTTAGTTTTTAAAATTTTTAAAACTGTGACTATTTTTTTAAAACATACTGTCCAAAATAACTAATTACCTAATCTACCCTTTTATATATTACATATCAAATACATAACATAATCCAGCTTATATTATGTAACATGTTTTGTTCTTTGTTGTTTTCATCTGTGATCCATTTATATTCTAGATTATATCATCTCATTGGTCAATTATATTCTATATATTCCAGATTAAATACATAACATAATCCTATATGATTTATTTTGTTGTTGTTTTCATATATCTCTTTTATATTATATGTTGTCAGTGATTTTTCGTCTGCAAATGTGTCTTCGGGGGCGGAGTTTTCGAGGCATATTTAATGGAGGCACAAGCCCCCTGTTCCACCGCACAGAGCGATGCCACCTTGTCACAGTATCTTCCCCCAGGATAAGAACGGACAAAGATTATCGGAGATTATCCTCGATCCTACACCCTCGAACATAAACAGAGTACCGTTAAAAGAAGTGGTGAGATTCCGGGAAGCCCATCGAAGAGGAGTCGGCGTATAAAAGGACTAAGGACCCCCCGAAGGTGATCCACCCCCGAGGAAGTTGCCACGAACGAGAGACCGCTCGAGATAGACTCGGCCCTCAGAGCTAGCGACCCCCGGTAATAGAAAGTTTGTCCGCGGTAACTCAGATCTCAATGATTCTCTCGCCTTTTCCACCTGAACAGGGGATTCACTGTAACAGCAGCCTTATCCTGCTAAGTTCAGGATAACTGCTCCCGACAGAGGTGCAGCTTTATTAGGTGAACCAAACCCGTGAATTAGGGGATGGGATGTTTTGTATCATTGGGACTGTAGCCTCATTCTTCGTCTATAAAGAGAAGGAAGAAAGGAGTAAGGGAGGGGACGAAAAAAAGAAAGAGAGATCCTAAGAAGAAATAAGGGAAAAAACTCTGTAAAACATTTTACAAGAAATTCCATAAACAGTGGACGTAGACTATTACTCCGTAGGAAGGTCGAACGACTTAAAAATCTCCCTCTCTTTACCCTTCCGACCACTTCATTTCTTTTCATTGCCGCATCACACCCTAGAGGTGCGGATCTTGTCGTTGGTTCAAATTGCACATCAACAGATTGGCGCTAGAAGGAGGGCTTGCAGCACCTCTGCCGCTGCCTTTTCTTTCCAGTTTTCGTTTCAAACTTTTTTCCAAAAGTTCTGTCGTCACCCATGATCAGAGACCCATGGCGCCAACGACCAGACAAACGAGAAAGAGCCCCATAACTTCCGACCAGGAACTGCTCAAACGGAGGATGAAGAGCATGGAAGACTACGCATTGCAGATGAACAACAGGATGGAGACTCTGGTTCGGAACCAGAGACGGCCGCGGTTCATCACCGGTGAGGAGCAAACGGAGATACTCTGGGCGTGGCTCCGAGCGGAGCAAAGGGGAGCCACAGCTAAAATGGCTGCCAGAGGCACCACCGAGGCCGACCCGGAAGAGTCAGCAGCTGGCGGACCAGACGCTCTAGCCCACCACCACCACAGCCGAGGGACTATGGAGATGCGCAAGCCTAGGGCCCACACCGGAGGTGTGCGGTCTCTGGTGGTCCAAGCCAGAGGGTCACAACCAGCCGCCGACGTTCGGAAAGAATCGGGTCATTCCAGATCTGTCTCTTGCAAACTGGGCCCGTATCAGTGGGATCCGGTAAGACGTGCCCCCGTACAGTCCGAGGACCGCCGCGAAGATGCACGACCTCCTGTAGTGGATCGATTCCGCGAATACTCACTGGACGGAGAACAACGGGCGTCAGCCCCGTTGCTCCCTGTTCTTCCCTGCTTTCAGCTTCTGTATTCAAGTTCTCGTCCCCCTTTAGTTGGAGATCGGAGGCGCGGATGACGAAACTCGGTGAAAAAAAGCCTGTGGTCCCCGATCAAAATCGACCTGGCCTAAGAAGATTTTGGTCCAGAAGCAAAGTTGGTCACCGTCTCTTGCCAGCACGAAGCATCCTAATGTGCTCCGAGCACGGCTCCGAGCGAAGCAAAGCAAAGTCGACATTGTAGTAGCCGCCGCAGGCGTCACCGAGGCCTACCAAGGAGATATCTCTATTGCCAAGACCGACGACGAGACCTGCGAATCTCGCCCGGACGACCGCCAGCTATCCGTGGAAGGTCGGAACGGCTCCGGGTCCGCAATAAAGGGACGTGGCCACTGGCTGTTCACGGAGCTAGAACAGGCATCGTCGTCAGGGTGTGCGCCGGAGGCGCGCGGCCACCGGTTACTGGTGGAGTCGGAACAGTCACCGTCTTAGGTGGAGAATCGGCTCGGTCACACTATCTCTGACCAAGCTGGGCCCGCTTCAGAGGGACTAAACAAAGCGCGTCTCTACATGACTCCGGATCCGCATCGTAGATGCGCAACCCTCGATCGAAGGTCAACTCCGCGGTCGGTCAAAATCGCCGCCAGTAGGCAAACCTCGACAACCTCGAAGTTCTCGCATGCAGAGATCAAACTTCTTCGGAAGACCCCTTAATAAAACTGCGCGGGAAAGGAGGCGGCCCACGTTCAGAAGCCGCAGTACGGCAGACCACGAACTTGTCGCCCCCGACCAAGAGAAATCCGAAGGCTAGATCTGCCAGTCGCGGAAGGACTTTCCCTCAATTTATTTCTTGAGATGTGTAATTTGTAAATCAGTAAGTTTGATATCTTATCAACGGCTATTTCGCAACCGTTGTGGCGTCCCTTCAAGCAACCTAACCGAGTCTCTGACGGGGTTTCTATCCGGCCCGTGCAATCCGACAAGGAAACGATCGACAACATCGGTTCTCGTCCAACGAGGACCGTATCAAGTGGTATCAGAGCTTCGGCTTTTTCTTGTTGGAATTTAACTATTTTTCATTTTTCAATTTCTGATTTTCATTCTTCATTCTTATGTGGTTCTTGAATTTGTTCATCGTTCTTGAACCGTCATTGAATATCGAGTGTGTGTACGTGTTTTTCATTTGCATCAAGTGTAGAAAAAAAAAAGAGGGAGTTCGGCCATTACAAAAAGAAACTGCCGACCATTTAAAAAAAAAAGAGAAGAGAAAAGCTTGTTTGATCGAGTATTGTTCACCATTGTTTTCATTCTTGTGTTTTGCGGAACGCTCTTAACACGTTTTGCGGGTTTTGGTCTTTGAAAGTCCCACATTCGTTAGGAATTATTCTTGAGTACATTCGAGTTCGTCGAGAAAACCTTAGTGAGAAATTTGAGTGAAAAAAGGCACGAGTGGTGAGACTAATCAAGGGTAAAAGCCGATTCTAGTGCTAAACACGAGAGACGTATCAAGAGTTCAAATTCTTCCGAGTGAAACACGTAAGGGAGTGTTGTGAGGTCCAATTTTTCTGTTGTATTTCTAACCATGTCAGGCAGCGGAGAAGACGGAGCACGAGCCGAGCGTGTTAGGCCAGCGCATAACAATATCGTGATGGAGGCGCTAAGGGGCCAAATGCAAGCTCTAATTCGTGAGATGACGCATATGAGAGGAGAAATGGGTGAGATGACGGCGGAACGGGAGCAAGGGGAGAATGAAGGAAGAAGGAACCAAGCCGCTCTGCGTCAGCATCGAGCGCAACCACGACGAAGGCGAGATGATTTGGAGGAAGAATATGAGGAATATGATTATGATGAGGGTAGTCCTGACAGGAGGAGATATGAACAAGCTCGTCAGGATAATCGAAGAGAGCATGACAATCTCGCAAGCATTAAGCAAAGGATTCCAGAGTTTAATGGTCGGAATGACCCCGAAGCTTACTTGGAGTGGGAAAAGAAGATTGAGCATGTTTTCGACATACACCGCTACTCCGACCGTAAAAAGGTAAAACTTGCTGTTACCGAGTTCACTGAATATGCTCTTACTTGGTGGGATCAGGTAGCAACCAGCAGGCGACGGAACAATGAACGTCCTGTGGAAACGTGGGACGAGATGAAGACGATTATGAAGAGGCGGTTTGTCCCGCCTCATTATTACCGAGAACTTCATAAACGTCTGCTGTGATTGCCTCAGGGTAGTAAGAGTGTGGAAGATTATCATCAGGAGAAGGAGATGATCATGATCCGTCTAGGTTTGGAGGAGGATGAGGAGGTGACTATGGCTCGATTCATTGCTGGGTTGAATGTGGAAATTACCAATGAGGTAGAATTGCATCACTACCTACAAATGCACGAATTGCTTCACAAGGCTATCCAAGTTGAGAGGCAGTTCAAGTCAGGGGGACGGCGTAGTAAGTTTGGTGAGCGAACCCCATGGAAGCCTTCATTTCCCAAGCGGGATGACAAACCCACCTCGTTTCCACCCAAACATGAGAGCAAACCATCCAGTTCTACTGCTCCCGCAAATCGAGGTACTACCGATAACACTTCTTCTCGCAATCGTGATATTAAGTGTTTCAAATGTCAGGGGCGAGGTCACATTGCCACACAATGTCCGAACAAGCGGACCATGTTGTTGAGGCCCGACGGCGAGTATGAAACAGAAGAAGAGGAGGAGGAAGAGCAAGAGGAGGAGACGGAAGTAGAAGATGTTAGGGAGACGCATGGGTTAATTGCGGTGACTAGGAGGGCGTTGAGTAGCCAAGCAAAACCCTACGATGATGCACAAAGAGAAAATATCTTCTAGGCACGGTGCAAGGTAAAAGATAAAATCTGTAGTTTGATCATTGATGGTGGTAGTTGTACCAATGTGGCAAGTGAGGCATTGGTAGAGAAGTTGTCCCTACCATTGCTTAAGCACCCTCGCCCATACAAATTGCAATGGCTCAACGAAAGCGGAGGTGTAAAGGTCACACACCAAGTGTTAGTGTCGTTCCAAATTGGCAAGTATGAAGATGAGGTACTTTGTGATGTGGTACCTATGGAGGCAACGCATTTGCTACTTGGCAGGCCTTGGCAATTCGATAGGCGAGCTACACATGACGGCTATACCAACAAGTACACCGTGCCATACAAGGGTAAATTGGTTGCTCTTGTACCATTGACCCCTAGCCAAGTTCTTGAGGATCAACGGTTTCTTCAAAGTGAGATTGAGCGAAGGGTAGTAGAAAAGGGAAACACCATGAGTGAGAAGAGTGAACAACAAGAGAGTGGGGTTGTGAGTGAAACACCACGAGCGGAAAAACAAGAGAGAAACAAACACTCAAGCAACGGAGTGGAAAGAAAAGAGAGCAAGAAGAAAAGTTTTCTTCTTAGACAACGTGGCATTGAGAAAGCCTATCTTTCAGCCGAGCCAATGATTTTATTGGTGTACAAGGAGGCTACCCTTTTTGCTAACGCACAAGGTGAGGAATTGCCTAGTGCTATTGTTTCTCTTTTGCAGGATTTTGAAGACGTAGTGGTAGATGAGATACCACCGGAGTTGCCACCCATCTGAGGAATCGAACATCAAATCGATTTCGTACCCGGAGCCACTTTACCAAATAGACCTGCCTACCGGGCTAATCCGGAGGAGACAAAAGAGCTGCAACGGCAAGTTGAAGAATTACTTTCCAAGGGCTACATTCGGGAGAGTATGAGTCCTTGCGTGGTGCCTGTGCTACTAGTGCCAAAGAAAGAAGGGTCATCAAGGATGTGCGTTGATTGTCGAGCAATCAACAATATCACGGTAAAGTATCGCTTTCTAATTCCTCGTTTGGATGATATGTTAGATGAACTTCATGGTGCATGCATGTTTTCGAAAGTAGATTTAAAGAGTGGATATCACCAAATTCGCATGCGTGAGGGTGATGAGTGGAAGACGGCTTTCAAAACCAAACAAGTGTTGTATGAATGGTTAGTGATGCCATTTGGGTTGACCAATGCTCCTAGCACATTTATGCGGCTCATGAACCATGTCTTGCGTTCTTTCATTGGTAAATTTGTAGTTGTGTATTTTGATGACATTTTGATCTATAGCAAGTCCTTGGATGAACATGTTTTACATTTAAAACAAGTTTTCATTGTGCTTAGACAAGAGAAATTGTATTGCTAATTTATAGAAGTGCACATTCTACACCGACCATATCATATTTTTGGGTTTTGTTGTGAGTGCTAACGGAGTGCAGGTAGATCAAGAGAAGGTGCGTTCCATCCGAGAATGGCCAACACCAACTAATGCCTCACAGGTCCGAAGTTTCCATGGCCTAGCGGGATTCTAACGCCGCTTTGTCAAGGATTTTAGCACTGTTGCCGCCCCCTTCACTGAGGTAATGAAGAAGAACGTTATCTTCTATTGGGGCGAAGAACAAGAAAAGGCTTTTCAGGCAATCAAGGATCGATTGAT